>OVBI01000649.1:0-61021 GCA_900406495.1 Sisymbrium altissimum
TTTTTATTATTTTTAAAATTAATTTTTTATTTTTTATTTTTTTTTATTACCAATCCGCAACCGCCCGCAACCGCAAACGCTAGCGGAAAGCAGTTTTTAAATTTGAGCGATTTGGAGCGATACAAAGCNCAACCGCCCGCAACCGCAAACGCTAGCGGAAAGCAGTTTTTAAATTTGAGCGATTTGGAGCGATACAAAGCAGTAAAATGCGTTTTCTGTGATTTTTGTCAAACGCTGATAACCGCTATCATCCGCAAAAGCTGCGTTTGCGGATGGTAGAGGCTGAACCAATCAAGCCCTAAAGATCTTTACCCCACCCTGGCCAAAACCGTTCCACACCTCGTGTAATCATTTTAAATGAAACGAAAATATTTCGGCCTCGATTTAATGAAACGAAAACAATCGCGATGTTTGACAATCCAACAAATATTGCGTTCCAGTTACTTTTTGAAACGTTTATAAATCGCAAATTTTTAAAAATCGCGATATTTTAAAAGAAATCCCATAATTTATTACCACTTCGACCAGGGAAAAAAATATAGAAGATCTTTTGAAAATACCAAACGCTTTAAAACAAAACGATATCGTAAACGACTGATTTTTAAAATAGTAATTATAAGATTTTGACTGATTTTTAAAATAACATTTTAAATGACCGGAACTATTTTTCACATTTAATGATATTAGCAATTATAATTGAATTTAAACTCCAATGAAAATCTAACCAACCATACATAAAATATAATTTGGTCATGTTACGTATTTGTGTGCCGCTTGAGACGCAATAAACCATTATACTTTTTTTCTTTAATTTGCCAACCATTTTATTGTTGAATAGAAGAGCTATATAGAAGACATTAAGGGCTTGACTGGTTTAACCGCAGCGGCTGCGATTGCGTTTGCGGGAGTTTGCGGAAACGGACGGTTGCGGTTTTAAGCGTTATTAAGCGATTCATACGACTGGTACTGCGGTTAAAAACTGATGCGTTTGCGGGAGAATTATGACTGGTTGACTAGCGGATGCAATAGCGGTTAAACAAAAAATTAACAATATAACTATATCATATACTATATAAAATATCAAAAATGTATATTATTATAATAAAATTAATTATTAAAATAATTTAATTTTAAAAATTTATTAATATAAAATTATGATAAGTGTTTAGTGAATAATCAATAGAAAATATTAAATTTATTTTTATATTTCATAATTTCAATAGTTAATTTTAAAAATTTTAATTATTAATTGACTTATTTTATATATATTTTATATTATTTTAAATCAATTTTTATTATTTTTAAAATTAATTTTTAATTTTTTATTTTTTTTATTACTCATCCGCAACCGCCCGCAACCGCAAACGCTAGCGGAAAGCAGCTTTTGAATTTGAGCGATTTGGAGCGATACAAAGCGGTAAAATACGTTTTCTGTGATTGTTGTCAAACGCTGATAACCGCTATAATCCGCAAAAGCTGCATTTGCGGATGGTAGCGGCTGAACCAATCAAGCCCTTATTAATTTGATTGCTTGGGACCAAGTTATTGTTTATTTATTCCCTTTGGTAACACATAAAGTCCAAAATCTCACATGTGAGGTGTGTGTGTGAGTCTGCATGAGCATATACATATATACAATACTTGATACACACACACATACATATACATGTGCGTACATTAAGTAATCAAGAATAAAAGGAGATGTGATCATGATTCAATTACACGAAGATATATCCTAGATATGGAAATTGAAATAGTCCCCAAGCAAATAATATTTATTTACCTCTTTTTTGTTATCCCTTTTTGACTTGTTATAATGATCATGATTATGTTGGACTTGATGATTGAATTTATGACATCAAGGAAAATTAACAGTATGATAATAATTTGAATTTGGCCCATACCTCCATGATCAAATTGAATATCATTTCTTTAACTAGCTAAGCCCTCAAATCATTCCATTAAAAGCCTCTTTGGCACCAGCAATCACATGCATCCTCTCTATTTGTCTCTCTCCTTCTTACATTTCACATACTCACCACTTACATTGTAATACATGTATACTGTATACATATGTTTCATGCATCTGTATATATTTCGTGGGTCTTTCTCTTAATTCTCAAAGAATGATGGAAAACTGATTTAGAGAGATAAAGATAAAGAGAGGGAGAGAAAGAAAGAGAGAGTTAAAGGGAATTTTAGAGAGTGGAATTTGTGCTTTGAGGTTCTCTCTTAGTGTGGTTAAGTGAGTGTGCTTGAGATCAGAATGAAAACCTCTAAATATCTAGGGACTCTTTTCATTTCTATTCTCTTTTATATTTCTTATGTTCCACCACTTATCATCTGTTCATCTCTTGAAGTCACAATTGATAACCATTCGCCGAGCAATCTCAAGAACAAAGGGTCTCTGATGCAAGACAAGGTAATTTTTATTTTATATAAGTAGTCCTTGTTTTCCTCAAGAACAAAGGGTCTTAGCGAATTAGTGTATTTGCTAAGTATTAATTATAATTATTATTCTAAATTTTAAATGGCAGTTGAGTCATCAAATGGTTAACAGCATAAAGCTTCATGGCATTCTCTTATGGGTTTCAATGGGACTTCTTATGCCAATGGGGATTCTCTTCATTAGAATGGCCAATAAAGCTAATGAAAATGGAAGAAAAGTTAAAGTATTTTTCTACCTTCATATCATTTTCCAGGTAATTTAGTTATTTCTAACCACCTCATAAATATTTATAATGATGGAGAAGGCATCGTTCTCGAATTTGAGATATTGGAAAACATTTAAAATCTTTAGTGTAAACTCATGATGACATCTCACTTTAATCATTTACCCCGCGATAATAATATCAAATATGCTATTTAAGGGCGGAAAAACTTTTAGAAAAGTGATATAATAAGATTTTAGAAATTGAAAAACAAGAAGCACTCATAGTAGTCTTAAATTTACTCAATTTCAACAGCTAGATAGATATACACACACTGATATTAATTTCAAATAGATAGCTTATGAAGGAATTGCTTCTTGAGTTTTCTATAGCTTTGATCATGATTTCTTGAATATTAAGGGAAAGGAGCTAAGGACACACTATGATTACACTCTTAGTCTCTTACACACATACTTGAATCCATAAATAAATATATAGACGTACACACATAAAATATAAAAGATTTTCTCTTCATTATTTATATGAAATGGATAATTATTTGTTTTTCTTAAATAAATATATGAGCAGATACTAGCAGTGGTTTTGGCAACAATAGGAGCTATTATGTCCTTAAGAACATTGGAGAACTCTTTTGACAACAACCATCAAAGACTTGGCTTGGCACTTTATGCTGCCATGTGGCTCCAATTCTTGACCGGTATCTTTAAGCCCTCCAGGTACATATACGTCAATATACACCTTTGGTATGTATCTATATATTAATATCTCCATGGCTCATTCCTCATACTTATCGTGATTTTATCGGCTGCATTGTAGAGGGAGCAAAAGGAGGCTGAAATGGTTCTTATTGCATTGGATTCTTGGAACGATAGTGTCAATAGTTGGCATAATAAACATATACACAGGCATAAGAGGTTACCATAAGAAGACGTCATCAAGTAGAGACTCAAGTCTTTGGACAATCTTGTTCACAGTTCAACTCTCCTGCCTTGTCCTCTTCTATCTAATACAAGACAAATGGGAGCATTTTAAAAAGCAAGGAGTTGTTCTTGACGAATTGGATCCTCAACAGAATAATAACACAAATGGAAGAAATAATGACCAAGTAATTCAAGTGGTCACAAGAAATGGTCATGAACAAAAGGTCATGGCTCCTCAGCCTTGTCGCAAGAGTAATGCACTTGTGAATCTGTTTAAACTGATTTGATTGGTGAAGATCAATTATATTATAAGGATTTGACTTTTTTAATATTTCTTTTTGGAATATGGTACTCAATATCATATTTTTATTACTTACATTTGTTTGTGATATATACAGTTGGATTTGGTTTGTTTCTTTTTGGTAGTTTTTGTAAGTATGATTTTTGTTCTTTTTCGTAATATAGTATTTGAATAGTTTATTTGTTTAACATGATGATAAAAGAAAGAAATGAGAAAAGTCGTTTGAAGCGTGTTGGCTAGTGCGGTTAGTTTCAAATGAAAAAACTATGGTGTTCACTGTTCAGTTTTGTGATACCCAGAATCAAACTTGATGTTTGGCATCTTCTAAAGACATCTCCAACATTTAGACAAAAAAACTCGTCGCTATGACAATTTTTTTTGTAGTAAGTGAAGATAATATCTGCATTTGCATAAGCAAATTATTAGACAACTCACTGATCCTGCCTTCATTCACAACATCTTCGATTGCACAGACTTTCACCACCCGTTTTGCTTTCGATTTTCCATCGTCATTAGTAGCAGATTCATGCCCCTAGATTTGATAATGGCTACGATCCCACTTCAAAGCGTTAGCAAGTCACAGAACACTAACCAATAATGGAAAAAAAAAAAAAATCATTCTAGTTAATCCGAGGTGACGTCAACACGCTCCATATGCGAGTGGTCGGTCGACCATGACGTGTGGTTTATTTTGGGCCTAATTAAACGAAGACAGGCCCAAAAGTGAAGAAAAAGCCCAACATCATTAAAATAAAAACTCTGTTTTTTTCTCTCAATTTTGGATGGAATGTTTGCAAAATCTTCAATCGAAGAAGTTTAACCTCTTCAGACAAAACAAACAAGAGAGATTCAATTGAAGCTCTGTCGTAAACAGATATTCAAAGGGAGAGAAGAAGAAACAGAAGATGGAAGGGCAAGAGGAAACGAAGAAGAGGATGTTAGTTGAATCGCTAGGATGGATAACGGAATCATCAATCATGCCAAAGAAGCATCGCTCAATCGAAGGCGTAGGTCCTTCCTCAATCATGGAGCTCAAAGCTCAGCTTTACAAGTCACAAGAAGAAGCTAAACAAACAAAAGAGTTCACCGGATCCGATGCTCAGTACCATCGTGCCAAAGAAAGGATCGCCGCTAAAGACTCTTTCTCCTCTAAAAACTCCGGCGTTGAAGCTCGCGCTCTCAAGTAAGTTCTTAAAAGTTTCTTCCTTTTCTTGAAATTACTCTCAATTAGGGGTTCTTGATGCGAGATTAGGGTTAAGGAACGTAGATTAAGCAATAAAGTATGAAACTTGGGATTAGGGTTATGTGGTAGAGATGAATTCATTTAGGAGGAAAGGTTCGATTTTTTAGTGAATTTAGTTTGGTTTGTTGTAATATTGAATAGTTGATTTTGAATGTGGGGGATGAAAGGGATAAGTTGGAGCATAAAGCAGTTAAAGATGGAGCAGTGAGTTACGCTGCGTTGGAGAAGAAGGCTCAGTTGTATGAGAAGCTTGTAAAGGGAGAGCTTTCTGATGAGGAAGGGGAAGAGAAGTACTGTGTGGATTTCTTTAGGAAAGGAATTGAGCATGATGATGATTTAAGACCGTCGAGGATTAGTAAGAGTCCTGTTACGGCACCAGCTGAGGATTTGAAAGCGGATGGTGAAGATGATGGTTCGTTGTTTAGTACCAAGTTTGCTGGACTCGGACGTGCGGTTGGGACAGCTGATGTGAGTCAACACGTGCGTATGGTCAGGTAAATTTCTATTGTTGTCTCCTTATGTGTGATAAGTAAGCACAAAGTGTGAGAGAGAGAAGGAAGCAAGTCAAATCGTTATAGATTTTACTCTGGTTTTATTAAGTGGATGAACATATTTCTCTGTGCTTAGTAATGAAAATTCGGTTTGTGCAGAGAGGTTCATCAAGAAGTGAATCAAGCGAGAGAAAAGGCAATAGAGTTGAAGCAAAGGAGACAAGAGCAGGCAACGAATCGTCGGGAGAAACTCAAGCAAGCTTATCTTCGGAAGCAGCTCGAGAAACTTAAAGCTCAACAACAACAACCGCAACAACAAGATGAGGAAAAAACTTGATTTTTATTTTCGATGTCTTTTACTTAAGTCAATCTTTTAATGACTGAGAGGACATAAATCCCAGAAAAAAGGTAATTAAGCCGATCAATTGAGATTACAGAAACAGCAAAATATTATGAATGACATCAATTGTTTTTGTTAGTTTGATTAGATGGGGTAGCTTTTTAGTATAGTTATATATTGTACCTTTACTTCTGTGTTATTTTGTAAAGAGTAAGTAAAAATTTTGTTTTTCCAATCTCTGTTATAAAAGATGAATATGCTTATAAACATATGACTAAACATGACCTACAACATCCTTTCTGGAAAAAAAAACAAAGTTCGAACGGTTCTTTGGGGATGAAGCTGCGATTGATCATTGATGTTTTCAAAGCGATATATGAACTATGGATTGTTAAACTATGTCGATCAAAAGATCAACAAAACGCTATAATCTCTTAGTAACTGTAACTGTTATCTATAAATACATTACTCACATTACATTAAGCAAAGGACAGTTTGGCCGAGTGGTCTAAGGCGCCAGATTTAGGCTCTGGTCCGAAAGGGCGTGGGTTCAAATCCCACAGCTGTCATTTATTTTATATATATATTTTTTCTTTTTGTTTATGTTTTTGAAAATATTTCAGAGTTGAATAACATCTTAAAAAGAAACAATTTTGTTTCTGAAAAACTATTAAGGCAGAACCATGTTTGTTATGTTATGGCGGGTAGTTTATCTACGCTCGTGAATTTTGGTTACTAACCCGATTTGAATTATTAGCACAAGCAAAAGCCAAAGCAATACATACAGTGTTAGTTACAAAACTCGTTAATAAAGCACCTTCTTGAACTTCTCAGTCTTCAAGATCCGCACAATGCAGTACTTCAACAATAATCGAACCGGTGCTTATTGTTCTTAGATAGGCTTATATACAAAAAAAGAACAAGATGACATGTATTTTGCCAAAGTTGTTCTATTTTTATATGATTGTTTTTCATATTCAAAGTATAATTGTGTTAGTACGAAAGTGGCTTTCTACTTTATAGACATCGTCTATCAAAAGAAAAAATTGCATCAGAGTTCTTCTCATTTGCTTCCTTTTAATCAAACTTACCAGTTCATCTAGAGTGTGCATTATATCGCTGAATTAAACAACTGGCCTTTGGGTTATTTTCAACTTAACCAAACCGGAATTGGACCACTCCTTTAACATCAACAAGAGAAATTCTAGAAAGAAATTCTTGGAATTTTTAAAGAGACTTTGCTTTAGGTAGGTCAATCTTTATTTCTTTTACAATTTTTATTAATTGTAAAAAAAAAAGTGATTTGTTTTCCACCTTACTTGCTTCCCCTTGCATTATTAAAAAGACCATGAATGTCCGGACTCCCCCGAAGACTTTGGTCCAGTTAACACAAGGATAGACCAACGGCATATAGGTTGAAAAACAGAGAATTGGAAATCAATATAAAAAGTTATTAAAAATCCTCTTTCCTGACACCATTGAAAGTAGGTACGACTTGATGAGATGACACCATGCATGGAAATGTGTTATTTCTTGTTTCTCATTCCGTTCTATAGCTTTTCTTGAATCGAATATCCATCATTAATGACACATGCAAATATGTCTTTAAAGCTTCCACGATGTACCAGATATCTAATTTTTTGTCCTGCATAAATAAAAGTTTAGAACTGTTTCATTATATACAACCTAAGCATCTACTTAAGTACTATTTTCATTCTATACACGCTACCTAAGAATTCAACTGAACGTAGTCAAGGAAAAAGGCAAGAGTCAATCTGTAAACAGCTTCAAACCAAACTGCTAATGTTTGAAATTAGTCGTCAACCACGAGGATCGACAAACACAACTTAGAGTCACATAATCAACCTAATTGAACGTTATAAGGGTTTGTTCACATTCCTACATATAGTTAGGGTGTTCTAGAAAGCCCAAGCTCTCTCCAAACCGAGTAAAAAGCAGGAAGAAAAACATAAACCATATACATATAGATAAATTAGAGGGTGTATATATGTAATATGAAAACATCTTTTATGTTTCTTATCTTATAAGCCAAATGGCGGAGAGCCTGCCATTGAATAATTATTTTTCTTTCTGATTTTCTTATCATTTTCAGTATCGACAGGAGAGTTGTCGATGAGTATCCTTACCACAGTGAACAAATGCGATCATACACGGTGTGGAAAGTTCCGGAAAAATTCTCAAGATATTGGAAAAAGGGTAGTAGTTAGATTTCAATTCTTCCTTTTTCATTATTTATAATCCCTAGTTGCGGACTAATTTATTATTTATGAAGCTTTTTAATTAAATCACCAAGACAACCAAGTTCTACTGACCAACGAGGAAGAAGCAAAAGAAAATGTTTTCTTCTTTCGGTCTCTCCTATTAATATTATACTCCCTAGTTGGTGATTCATTTATCGCTTATGAACTCTTAATTATCACCAATGCACTTCTACTAACTATCACAAAATCAGAGAGTATTGTCGGTATTCAGTCTTTTGAACGTTTTTACTTTTCTTTGTGCTAATGGCGGAGAGATTGCAATTGATTTTCCTCCTCGCTTCACAGTTGTTCATATCAGGTACGCTTTTTATCGTTTTCTGTCAAATTAATGAGAATGGATCTTGTGGATCTTCCTTAATCTTAATTTTCTAAGCAGGAGTGTTGTCGGGGAGCATCCTTACCATAGAGAACAAATGCAATCAAACAGTTTGGCCAGTTCTCTACTCATATGAATCAGAGCTCTCCACCACCGGATTCGCTCTTAGAAGAGGCGAGGAACGTGCCGTACAGGCGCCGTCTTCATGGTACGGTCTTATATTTGGTAGGACGCTTTGCTCAAACGACTCAACAGGAAATTTCACGTGCGCCACGGGAGACTGCGGGTCCAACAAGGTAGAGTGTCCCGGAAGATACGGTTGGTCTACGGTAACATATCTCTACTTTAGAATCGATTACGGCGGAGTCAACAGCTACATCATCAGTCTTGAGTACGGTTACAACCTTCCTATAATGGTGGTACCGTCACAGAGTAGCCCGACATGTTTTACCTCAGGTTGTTTGGTTGACTTGAACAAGAACAACACGTGTCCTGATAATCTTAAGATATTCGACGGTGCGAAACCAATTGCTTGTAGTAGCGCGTGTCAAGAATCTGGAGCACGGGAAGATTGTTGCACCCAATACTTCAAGTCGAAGCAAAACTGCAAGCCGACAGTATACACGCAGAACTTCGAGCGAGCTTGCCCATACGCATATAGCTATCCTTACCACGATAATAATAGCACATTTACATGCCCGAACACGACTAACTATGTTATCACGTTTTGCCCCTCCTCTATTCCCGACATCCCCAGGTAAATTCTCATAACTACGTCTTTATTATTTTGCTAGGGGTTTGCTTTCCTCAAACATCATACGGTTTCAAAATTCATTATTCATATTTTTTTCAATTATGTGAGACAAGTTGTGAATTAAAGGGACACCTTATAAAAACGCCCCCACGACCCACAATGTGTCAGCTTTTTGGTTTTAAAAGTCAAACATAGGATTTATCAATCAATCACCTTGTACAAACAATATATCTATCCTAGTGGTGTTAGTTTATGTGAAAACGAGGGTATTTTATATTCCTTGAATAGAGAACAAAGAGACTTTTGGGAACTTCCTAGTCACCAACACGCGAATTAATTTCGAGCTTGATTATTAGTTTGTGTATATGACTTGATCTAGGGAATGTACGTAGATTGGATTTTAACAGTAGTTCTTTACTTTTATCGTCAAAACATCCATAAATTTGTACATGCTATATTAATTAAACATTTCAGTTATAATAATACTTTAAGATATGTTTTTCAATTTAAAATATAATTCGTATTAGTAAGACTATGATTTTTATATAGCTTTTGGTTCTACTCATTTGGTATTCATTTTTAATTGTTAGCATGAAATTATTTTTTTGAGTTCGACTAGACTGAAAACATTACTATATATGAAATGATGAAAAGGTAGATAGCCAATCAAAACCAATATTGAACAAAATTTATGTACCTCTATTCATTTAAATTTTGTAAACCAGTAAAAGAAAAATTTAGTTGATATATAAGAAGAAGAATAATAATTCATTCAAAAATATGAATAACAATAATAATCTAAATAATTTTATTATTTTGTCCGGTGAAAATTTTGAATCCCCTCGGCAGAAACTCGATGGCAGGAGGGAAAGGTAAGTTTATTTCTGTTTTCATCATCCTATAAAAATGTATATGCAATGTCTATTTTGGTTTTGTAAATCATATATACTATATTTTTGATACATTTGCAGATAATGGTCAACGGAAGTTAAAACCCATACTCGGTACCACATTCATTCCAACCACTTCTCTGTTGCTCAATTTGGTTTCTTCTTGACTCTATCTTTGTTCTTTGTAGAAGTTGACACAAATTGCATCCTTGTAGACATATTAGGCTTCTCCTTCGGTTTGCTCCATCTTTTGGGAAAGGATGTACGTAACAACTAATAAGTCTTGATTATTTTCTCTTGTAGGAGGCGTAGCAGCTGTAGCATTAATTATGATTATTGTTACGCTTGCGGTAGTGGTGAGAGTAAAGAAAGCCAGAAGAAAGAGTCATTCGACCGACGAGAACATTGAAGCGGCTGTAATGTTGAGAAGATATAGTTATGAAAACGCCAAGAAGATGACAAACTCATTTGCTCATCGTCTAGGGGAAGGGGGATTTGGAACTGTGTATAAAGGAAAATTAGCTGATGCTACCGGCAGAGATATTGCAATAAAGATCTTGAATGGGTCAAAGGGCGATGGAGAAGATTTCATCAATGAACTAGCTAGCATGAGTAGAGCATCTCATGTTAACATAGTTTCTTTGTTTGGATTCTGCTGTGAAGGGAGCAAGAGAGCTATCATTTATGAGTTCATGCCGAATGGATCACTTGACAAGTTTATTTCCGAGAATACGTCAACTAAGCTGGACTTGAAAAATTTATACAACATTGCGGCCGGTGTTGCTCGTGGGTTAGAGTACTTGCACAATAGTTGTGTACCGAAGATTGTGCATTTCGATATAAAGCCACAGAATATACTCATTGACGGAGATTTTTGCCCCAAAATTTCGGATTTTGGCCTAGCTAAGCTCTGGAAAAACAAAGAGAGTATCATCTCGTTGAAGGACGCGAGAGGAACTATAGGGTACGTAGCTCCTGAAGTCATTTACAACAACTATGGTGGAGCTTCCCATAAGTCAGATGTGTATAGTTATGGAATGGTGGTTCTCGAGATGATCGGAGCAAAGAACAGAAAAAGAGCTGAAACTTCTAGGTCCAATTTAAGTTCAATGAACTTTCCAGACTGGATATATGATGATCTCGAGAGGAAAGAAGCCACTAGACTTGTAGGAGATCAGTTACTCGAAGAAGAAGAGGAGAAGATAGTGAAGAAAATGGCGTTGGTGGGTTTGTGGTGCATCCAGACCACTCCATCTGATCGTCCAACAATGAGAAAAGTCGTTGAAATGTTAGAGGGAAGTCTAGAAGCCCTCCAGGTACCACCTAAGCCTCTTCCTGATTCACGTTTGGTAGCGGCTTGGGAAACTATTAAAGAGAGCCAAGAGACTTCTAGTCTCTCTACACAAAGCTTGTTAGAGAGAAAAACTCTTACGACCCGCCAAGATACTTTGACCGTTTCCAAAGATGCGGTTTAAGATATTGTGGAAGAGAAACAAGATATGCCCAAACCAAAGCCACCAAGAAATTGAGTTGTCAAAATTTTGGGATCTTCATGTTGGTTTCTTGATTCACATTTAATTTTGTTGATATTTACCATTGCATCATTGATGCGGAAGTATATGCCTAAATTAAAGTAATGGATATTTTTGCTTAGTGAATGATATTTTTTAGGTGGAGAAATCTGACATTGTTAGGTTGAATTCAATATTAATTGGTAGGGAAAATAATGTAACTTAAACTCATGATTCATTATTAGGTCTGACCTTACTTATAGTTATGGAGTATATAAGCAATATTAATTATACTCAGGTGTTGTTCCCAGCAAAGTTCATCTTCGGGTAATATATATACAAAGTGGTTCGCTATATTCTATATATAGGACCAGTTGGTGAACAAATTATCCTATTCTTCTACATCAGAAATTCAGAATGACCAAAAAGAAGGAAACAAATGTTGATTATCAACCTTCGATTAGTAACTGTTCTGTGAGTTTAGTTATGTGTCGGTGCTTTGTGAGATTTGGAAATGTAGAAAAGTCATATAAACTCCATTCTTTCATGTAGGTCCGCCACTATCCGTCTAGTAGCTCAATTATTCTCTATACCCACATAAGAAAAAAAAGAAAAGAAAAAGAAGATAACTTGGAATCTATGTCCAAGAAAAGTCTTAAATCAATTGGAAAGAGGATAATAATTATAAATTTTCCTTCATTCTTATATAAGTATACTCCCTAGTCGCTGACTAATCACCGATATACCAGTTTCTACTAACAAACAAGGATGAAGCAAGAGAACACATAACAAAAAAAGCAGAGTTTGTTTTTTCTTTATAAGCCAATGGCGGAGAAGTTACTATTGATTTTCGTCCTTGCTTCACATGTATTCATATCGGGTACAGATTGTTTTCTTACTCTCTTCTTATTTGTTAATTGTTTTTTATTTTATTTCTAATCTTAATTAACTTTGTTCGCAGAGGTGTTGTCGATGAGTATACTTACAATAGAGAACAAATGCAATCAAACAGTTTGGCCAGTTATCTACTCATGGCAATCACCAGAAGTCTCCACGACCGGCTTCGCTCTCGGGAAAGGGGAGGCACGTGACATACACGCGCCATCTTCGTGGTTCGGTCTCATCTCGGGTAGGACGCTATGCTCGACCGACTCCTACGGAACATTCTCTTGCGCTAGTGGAGACTGCGAATCCGGCAAGATCGAATGTCCCGGCACATACAGTTGGGCTCCGGTAACTTATGTATACTTTAGAATTGATAACGGCGGAGTCAATAGCCACACCATCAGTGTCGAGTATGGTTACAACCTTCCGCTAATGGTGGTCCCATCAAACAGTAGCCAGACATGTAGCAGCAGCAGTTGCGTGGTTGACATAAACAAGACGTGTCCGGAGGATCTTATGGAATTTTCCGCCACTGGAAAACCAGTTGCATGCAGCAGCGCGTGCCAGGCGTCCAATACTCCGGAGACTTGCTGCACCCTTGACTTCAGGTCAAAACAAAACTGCAAGCCGACAGTGTACACGAAGAACTTCAACCGCGCTTGCCCACTCGCTCATATCTACGCCTATGACGACAATAAGAGCACCTTCACGTGCCCAAAGTCCACTGACTACGTCATCACTTTTTGCCCTTAAGTAAATTTCAGTAAACGTCGCGATGTACGTCATCATGTTTACTATTTTCCTATGTAGCCACTTGGTGTGGGAGCATAATATATAACATGTGGTGCCTTTGATGTAAGAAAAAACAAATAAATTACAATTGGACTTCCAAGATTGAATTTTCCAAGTTGAGGCTTTGGCTCATCCCCAAAAATTTTCGGCGTGGGTGCTATTCTCCTTCTATTCCTTCCTCCCTAGGTGGTTTCTCTTGCTTGGGTGGCTCGTTTCTATGATGTAGCTTCTCCTAATTTTGTGTGCATTCTAGCCATTTAGTTTTGCTTGATCTGTTTTGCCTTGTTTTTGGAGAACATTTTGGTTGTGTGGGCTTATGTCTCCAGGGAAATCTGTGTATTCCGCTGGCTTAGTCTCTTGGGAATTCTCTTAAATGGCAGGTTGTGTAATATATTTGTTCATTATCAATATAATCTTCCAATAAATTAAAGATATTGAATATTCTATGATACAGCTGCCCAAATTCATATATCTTACTGTTTTTGGGTAGAAACATTTGACTTTGAATTGAATATAATCTTGACTAGCAATATAAACAAAGTCATGAGGTTTAGTTAAAAAAAAAAAAAAGGGGTTCTTCTCGATTTAAATGGTAAATTTGCATCGATGATCATCATACTGAAAGTTCATGGCATCACTAATTAAGATATAAAATACAAAATCAGAAAAATACATGTAAGAATAGTAATACTCATATTAAATTAAATACTAATAAAATGAGCTAATAGAAGCTTCTTCAGAAGGTGTCCAACTCAATAAAAAAACTAATCAGAAACAATGAGATTTCATTCCATCAATCAGCAAATGCTCCGTTCATTCTTTGTCGATTCACTGTTTGAAGATAGTTTTTAAGTTCTTTGATTTCTTTTTTATTTGACGACATTGATCTCACACTTAATAAACTTAATTTATGCCATCAATGTGGCTTCTCTTTACCAACCCATATAAATAACCCATACATCATATTTGTAAAACATTCTTGAACATGATATGATGTCCATGATTTCAACATAATCATCAATTTGCTATAGTGGTGAAGAGGATCCTCCATCCGACAGTAGCTGTGGTTAAAAGAGTTTGTATCTGAGACTGAATGTTAACTCCATTATTCGCCATTTATCGCGATGTGTAAGAGAGTAAAAGCAAATGAGATTGGGATGAAATCAAAAACGAAGAAAAGTGTAGAAAATTTTGGGTTTTTCAGAAATTATTAATCATATATTCAAAAAATCTAAAATAAACATTAATTGTTTTTTAAGTCATGTCACTATATAATTAAGTTTTTTTGTTTTATAAAATTACAAAAGATATTGATATAATTTTTAAAATTTTAATTTTTTAAGTTAATAATTTACATTTTATAATTTATAAATTTATTGATATTAAGTTTGAACTTCTATGTATGTTTTTATATTGTTAATTAAGACATATTCAAAATTATATTTGTATATTTTGTTACCAATATTTAATTTTATAATTTATAAAAATAATTAATGAATTATATTATTTAATTATATTTATTCTTTGATTTAGAATTTTAATATCTATATATATATCTTTTAATTTTTTTGGGAGTTTGCATCTGAGACCAAACCTTGACTCCATTATTCCTCAACAATAGCAATGTCTAAAAGAGTACAATTATACTAAACATTTTACCAAACAATACAATTATTAAACATGTATACAAATAATATAAAATAATGAATTTCACTTTCCTAATTAATTTTAAAAATAAAAATAAAAATTATAATAAACTTTTAAATCAAATAATAAATTTAATTAAATAATTTAGCAAATTAGTTATTTTTATAAATCATAAAATTAAATATTGGTAAACATATATACAAATATAGTTTTGAATATGTCTCACCTAATAAAGTAAAAACATGCATATAAATTCAAACTTAATATTAATAAATTTATAAATTATAAAATTTAAAGTATTCGTTTAAAAATTAATTTTAAAAAAATTTGATCAATATATTTGTAATTTCATAAAATGAAAATATTAAAATAGTTAATATATATATATATATTACTCAATTATATAGTGATAAGGATTAAATTATTTTTTATAATTATAGTTTTTATATTTTCTACCATTAAAATATTTAAACAAACATAAAACGGACTAAATAATTAATATAAAAAATTAAAAAAAAATTGTTATTATATTTTCACTTTAAAAATATGTTATTAGAATTATAGAAAATATCAATTTCTATAAATATATTATTCATTAAAAATACGAAACATAAAAAAAAAATTTTGTCGGGATAGAACTTTTAGTGGTAGTTAAATTGTAATGTTAAATTTTTGATATTTGAATATTTGTGTATTAAAATGGTAGTAAAATCAGTTTTATATTTTTGTGAAACTTTAAAAGTTCATATATGTTATAATAAATGTTATTAATGAAGGATACTTTTTCAAAAACATTTTCAGAGATATATCAAAGTTTGCCATTGTCTCCAATCAATGGTTTGTTTTCGTGGAATATTCAACGGCAAGTTGTGAAGTATGTCCAGTGACCTGTCATTGTTTAAGAAACGGTAAATTCCTGTCATACTAGGCCCTAGTTACACCAGCTCAAGTTTTTTCAAAAAGCAGGAGATCTGACCTCGAGTAACCTAAATATGGAATGGTCGAATAGACGTATTGATTACTCCCTCTAGAAAATCCATTTATAGAAGTTACTAAATTTTTTAAGTTATTAGAAATTGTTAATAACAGAATTTATATATTTAGTATCAAGTTTTAATATGTTTTCTTAATATATGTAATCACATATTTATATCTATTATTAAAGGAATATAAAATTCCCTATGTTTTTTATGATAAATTTTCTAAAGTTTTCACATATATTAAGAAAAAATTAATATTTAACAATTAATGTATCAATTTTTGTAACACAAACAATTCTCCATAATTTTTAACTAATAGTATTTTAATTAATATAATAAATATTCTTGAATTTTATAATTTCTTATTGAAAATATATAAAAATGTAGAAATTGTATATTTTAGAAATAAAAGAAAAATGTTAAAAATATATCTTTAAAAACAGAAATAATATATAAAACATATGTCATTTAATTTCGATCATTTACTATTTTTATCCAATAAAAAAACTGACTTTTAAAAATAAGAGAGTTATGTGATACTAAACAAAAATAGTTTGTAAACCTTTTTTGTGATTTTTTATTAAATGCAAATAACTGCTATGACCCACAAAAATTACGTGTTTACTGGTGAAAACAAGTAAACCTTAACCAACTATCCAAAAGATTTGTCATTGCTTCTATCCTTGCAAGTTCATGGAAAATACTTAAATCGATTTATAAAGGGTCATTATTAGTTTTTGTTTTCTGTTTTTTTTCTTCCATTCATCTCTTCACTTCTTCCTATTTGTACAAGTTGTCATTTATTTTCAGTGATAAACCTAGTTGGAACTTGTGATCCAAAAATACCCTAGTTGGAATTTTTATATTTCTCTCTAAGCTAATGGCGACGAGGTTGCAAGGAATTTTCCTCCTTGCGTTACACTTATTCGTCTCCGGTACGATTTTTTTCCGATTGATGATTTATCTTTTCTTCTTTTCAATATTAGTACATTGCTTTTTCTTTGCTAACCTTAAATTTGTTCGAAGGAGTGTTGTCGGGGAGCATCCTTACTATAGAGAACAAATGCGATCAAACAATTTGGCCAGTTACCTACGGTTGGGAATCACAGCTCGCCACCACCGGATTCGCTCTCAGAAGAGGCGAGGCGCGAACCCTACATGCGCCGTCTTCATGGTACGGTATTATCTTTGCTAGGACGCTTTGCTCATATAAAGCAACAGGAATGTTCTCGTGCGCCACGGGAGACTGCCGACTCGGCACAATCGAATGTATCGGAAGCTACGATTGGTCTGAGGTGACTTATATCTACTTTAGAATCGATTACAGCGGAATCAACAGCTACTTCATTAATCTTGAGTACGGTTACAACCTTCCCGTGATGGTGGTCCCGTCACACAGTAGCCCGACATGTTTCAGCTCCGGTTGCATGGCTGACTTGAGCAAGACGTGTCCAGATAATCTTATGATATTAGACGGGATAAAACCAATCGCTTGCAGTAGCGCGTGTCGAAGATCAGACACCCACGAAAACTGCTGCACCAGATACTTCAGTTCAAGGCAAAACTGCAAGCCGACACTGTACTCGCAGAACTTCGAGCGCGCTTGCCCACTCGCCAATACCTACCTCTACAGCGATAATAACGGCACCTTCACATGCTCAAACTCGACCAACTACGTCATCACCTTTTGCCCCTCTTCCATTCCCAATACCACGAGGTCAGTTCAGTTCCCGTAAATACCCTTCTCTCACTGCCTCGTATTCTTATTTTGCTGGGGACCGGTGATTTTTTGTCAAACATCACAATGTTTCAGTTTTCATTGTCTCCATTAATTATGGAAACTGGAAAATATACCCTATTAAACCCGCCCCCACCAAAAAACAAAAACAACATACAAAAAGAGAATCGTCCCCACCAAATACAGTGGCAAGTGGATTAGAGTACATGAATATAGTTGTATAAAATATATAGGTCCACAATATCTTATGTAATATTTATGGATATTATGATGATAAAAATAGAGTAACGACATGTTATAGAAATCTAAAATAGAAGCAGCAAAAATAAGAAAATACTAGTAATTTACCTGCATATGTGCGGGACAAGAAGTTATGCATTTTTTTTATTTTTTTAACATCTAATTTTATTTAAATCTTATGAAATACATAAAAGTACATAGGATAATTAAGAATAAAAAATATATTAAATATTGTGTTTTATTAAATATTACACATATGCATAATAGTTATGCATTTCTTTATAGTTTAAGTAATGTAATTATTTTATATTGTGTTTTCTATTTAAATACAGATTTATATGTGTTAACTAAGATAATTCATTTATTTAATCTATTTTATACTAGTTAAATTTTTATTTTTTATTTTTATAATTAAAATAATTTAATTTGGTTTTATATAAATGATGTGATTACTTAAATTTATAGAAAAATAATATGAGAAAAATGAATTAATAATTAAAAAATATTAGTGATAAATAAGTTGAGATTTATTTTTGGTATGAATGATGTGATTAAGTGTATACAATATATTATACTCTATTTTTTTTTTTAAAAAAAATATATATATATATATATATTGACTAAATTATCTTTAATAAAAATGATAAATATTTTTAAATTTATAATGGTATATTATGTAAACTACATGTAAGAATAAAGTTAATAAATAGGTTTGTTTTTATTTTAATAGTATTGATGTTTTCTCTTTTTTTGGTTGATGCAACAGCAGCTCCGTTCCATTAGCAGGAGGAGAACGTAAGTTCAATTTTGTTTTCTTCATCCTAGAAAAATGTATGTGGTGTTTATCAGTTTATGTTTGATTCAATGATCACACTTTTGGGTCGATACATTTGCAGATAATTCTCTAGAGAGATTAAAAGTCGTAATTGGTACCACACCTTCTTTGATCTAAATCTCTCTTGCTCATTCATTTACATATATTACACCTAAGTTTTGCTTGTTTTTTCTTTCAGGAGGCTCATCCGCTTTAGCTATGTTGGTCATTGTTATTGCGGTTGGGTTGACGGTGAGAGTAAAGAATGCGAGAAGAAAGAGTGATTCAAATTACGAGAACATTGAAGCGGTTGTAATGTTGAAACGGTATAGCTATGAAAACGTCAAGAAAATGACAAACTCATTTTCACACGTTCTCGGGAAAGGAGGATTTGGAACTGTCTATAAAGGAAAATTACCCGATGCCAGTGGGCGAGATATTGCACTTAAGATCTTAAAGGATCCAAAAGGGAATGGAGAAGATTTCATCAATGAACTAGCTAGCATGAGTATAGCATCTCATGTTAATATCGTTTCTCTGTTTGGATTCTGCTATGAAGGGAGCAAGAGAGCCATAATATACGAGTTCATGCCGAATGGATCCCTTGACAAGTTTATTTCCGAAGATTTGTCAACGAAGATGGATTCGAAAACTTTGTACAACATTGCGGTAGGTGTTGCTCATGGGTTAGACTACTTGCACAATAGTTGTGTATCGAAGATTGTGCATTTCGATATAAAGCCACAGAATATACTAATGGACGAAAACTTTTGCCCCAAGATTTCGGATTTCGGTCTTGCTAAGCTCTGCAAGAACGACGGTATCATATCGGTGTTAGAAGCGAGGGGGACCATAGGTTACATTGCTCCTGAAGTATTTTCCAAGAGCTATGGAAGTGCTTCACATAAGTCGGATGTGTATAGTTATGGAATGGTGGTGCTTGAGCTAATCGGGGCAACAAGCAGAGAGAGAGCTGAAACTCTTAGGTCAAATATAAGTACCATGTACTTTCCAGATTGGATCTATGAGGATCTCGAGAGGAGTGAAACCATGAAGTTTTTTGGAGATCAGATAATCGAAGATGAAGAGAAGATAGTGAGGAAAATGACATTAGTGGGTTTGTGGTGCATTCAGACCAATCCATCTCATCGTCCACCAATGAAGAAAGTCGTTGAAATGTTAGAGGGAAGTGTGGAAGCTCTAGTCGTTCCACCTAAGCCTCTCTTGACTCCCGGAATAATGGCTTGGGAAGCTGCTGAAGAGAGTGAAGAGAGTGAAGAGACTTCCAGTCTTTTGACACCGAGTCCGTTAGAAAGATTTTGAAATCTTTCTAGAGAAGATACGCTAAGCATTTCTAGAGAAGGGGTTCGAGATATTCTTGAAGAGAGAGTCAAGATAGTTCATAATTCTCCTATACCAAAGCCATATAGAAATAGATGATTGACATATTGCGAGGTCTTCTTTCGTAATACTCTGACTCTCCACGATAAAATGTCATATAGATAGATATACATATATATATATGTATATGAATATATTTCATTAACTACTTTATTTTAATGTAAATTATTTTTAACTATGATAAGCATTATCGTTGCGGTTGCGGTAATATTGAGAGCAAGCAGTGCAAAAATAAAGAGTGATCCGAACGACGAGAACATTGAAGCGGCGGTAATGTTGAAACGATATAGTTGTCACACAGTGAAGAAGGTGAAAAACTCATTTGCTCATCGTCTAGGGGAAGCCGGATTTGGAACCGTGTATAAAGGAAAAGTACCTGTTGCTACCGGCCGAGATATTGCACTTAAGATCTAGAAGGAGTCAAAGGGCAATGGAGAAGATTTCATCATTGATAAAGCTACCATGAGTAGAGCATCTCATGTTAATATCGTTTCCCTGTTTGGATTTTGCAATGAAGGGAGCAACAGAGCTATCATTTATGAGGTCATGTCGAATGGATCGATCACTTGACAAGTTTATTTCCGAGAATATGTCAGCGAAGATGGACTGGAAAACTTTATACAACATTGCCGAAGGTGTTGCTCGTGGGTTAGAATACTTGCACAATAGCTGTGTATCGAAGATTGTGCATTTCGATATAACGCCACATAATATACTCATTGATGGAGATTTGTGCCCCAAGATTTCGGATTTCGGTCTTGCTAAGCTCTGCAAAAACAAAGAGAGTGTCATATCGTTGCTAGACGCGAGAGGGACTGTAGGGTACATTGCTCTTGAGGTGTTCTCCAAGAGCTTTGTAGGGCTTTGTAGGAGTTTCACATATATCAGATGTGTATAGTTATGAAAATGGTTGTTCTTGAGATGATAGGGGCAAAGAACATGAAAAAGAGTTGGAAACTATAGATCCGACAACGTTTCAATGTACTTTCCAGATTGGATCTATGAGGATCACGAAAGGAAAGAAAACATGGAGCTGTTTGGAGATCAGATAATCGAAGAGGAAGAGAAGATAGTGAAGAAAATGGCATTGGTGGGTTTGTGGTGTATTCAGACCAATCCATCTGATCGTCCACCAATGAGAAAATTCGTTGAGATATTAGAGGGAAGCTTCTTAGAAGCCCTCCAGGTACCACCTAAGCCTTTCTTGAATTTACCTTTAGTAACCGCTTGGAATAGTGTTGAAGATAGTCAGGAGACTTCTAGTTTCTCGACAACCAGCAAGAGAGAAGAACTCTATAAGATACTCCTAAGATATTTACATAATAGTTTTTTTTTGGTTTTCATGTTAAGAATTTACATAATAGTTTTTGTAATTTTTGTTGTATTTTGGTATAAGTTTTGTTAACATTGTATCTAAAATTAGTATTCACTCATAAATATATTAAGTAGTGTCAGTAGTGTCTAGTGTGAGAAAATTATGCAAGTTGAATTATTGGGAAGAAAAAAGAAGTATGACGTATTTATTGACGTGTAAAAATCTATAGAAAATCCTTCTTCATGAAACAAATGAGGGAGTATAAATCTTTTGAATGTGACTGAAACTCCCAAATGTTATTCTATTATGAACAAGTAGAGAAGATTATGTATAACTAAATAAATATGTGTGTGTTACAAGAAAGAATCTTTATGAGGAGGCATGTTAAAAACTCACGTGCGGTTAGGAGAAGCTCTTGCTCTGGACACTGATCTCGTGTAGAGCTCTTCGTATTGTGTAGCCGATGATGCCCAACTGAAATCTATGCTCATCACTTTCTCCATCAGTCTGACCCATTTCTCTTCATCGTTCTTGTAGTGATTAAATGCTCTCTCCAACGCGTAATTCAAACCCTGTTTTTTAACTTTTCTTTTCAGCTAAAAATAGACATAAACTGTACCAAACTAAACCAACAGAGAATCGTTCAATTACCTGTTCATCCGCGGTTTGAAATGTAAATCCATTTTGAAACTGGGTTGGTATTGTATCATCATCGATGTCAAAGACACTGAAAGGATTAAAAAGAAAAAGAAAGTTTAATTGAAAGTTTGAAACCAATGTCATCTCAAGGTAGTAGTAATGTTTCCACACCAAGTCTTAAATTTTGGTTTTACCTGTCGTTTAAGCCTCCAGTTTTTCGCGCGATTGGAATGGAGCCATATCTCATAGCGATCATCTGTGCAAGGGAAAGAATCCGACAGAGATTAGCCATTATTTTGTCACATTGATGATGGTTTGGTTTCCTTCTAGAGATCATGTTTGGTTTTCTAACCTGTGTAAGTCCACACGGCTCGAAAATTGAAGGAATGATGAACATATCGGATGCTGCGTAAATCGTATGAGACAGAGCTTCATCGTACTTCAGTAACAACCGGACATGATCATGGCTCTTAAACTGTTGTTCTATACCTTCAAATTCCCTCTATAAAAACAAAAGATGCATCAAAGCCCAAAACCACAAAACTAAAAACCAGGTAGACGAAGAAAGAGAAGCTAGTGAGCATCTCAGTGACCAGACGTGTTACCTGAATATGTGGAACCGGGCTAGAACCGAGAAGTACAAACTGTCCACCTAACTCTAATGTTCGGTATATCGCATGTCTGATTAGATGAACTCCTTTCTGTGGCACTAATCTTGTTATGCAACCAACCTAAGTAGAAATTAACAGTTTACAGTTAACTATTCCAATATGCACAAGAATCTCTCAACATGTGCGGAGATGCATCACTAAGCATTTTCAAAACAGAAAAATACCAGAGGCCGTCTTGGCTCGGCTGAAGAAAGTCCAAGCTGCTTTCTAAGAGCGTATTTGTTTTCTTCTTTCCCTTGTAGATCTTTAACGTTGAACTGAGCCTTAAGGAAAGGGTCGGTGGCTGGATTCCACGAATCTGTGTCAATGCCATTAAGGATTCCAATGAACTTCTTGGAGTGAGAATTGAGTGTTGAATGGAGTCCCTTTCCTCCCTGTTAATACAATAGACCGATTAAAATAAAAAGCTTTGTTGTTTGCACTAACACTGACAAATACCAAATGGAAATTCTTGTACCTCGGCTGTTCGAACTTCTTGTGCGTAAGTAGGGGACACAGTTGTTACGATGTTTGAGAAAATTATAGCACCCTGGACAAAAGGGAAGAAAGTAAGAGGACAATGCCGAACTTCTATCTCATGTGGATCTAGTAATCATGTACCTTAACAGGATTGACTCTATCACCAGATGAGTGATCCTGCATTCTGTCTGGTCTATTTAACTGGTTAACATCAAGGCCGCAAGATCCCAGGTCTGAAGCAGATGAGGTACCTTGATACTCGAAATTGTGACATGTAAAGCATATTCTTGCAGAATCTAACCCCTTTGGAGCATACAGATCCCAATAAAGCGGCGCCTGCGATAACAAGAAAAAAAAGAGCTTCAAAATGATATCCTAAACAAAAAGACCTATGTTACTGTTTAAAAAAGAAAAGATAAACACGTACAACAAAAGCTGTTTGCCAGTCATGACAATGTATGATGTCTGGTTTCTTGCCGGACTGAAGAAGCAACTCTAACGCAGCGCGGCTAAAGTACGAGAAGCGTTTGAAATCATCTTTCTCTCCGTAAAACTGTCCTCTCCAGAAGAATTTGCTCGGATGTTGAGGCTCGATGAAATGTACAGGCAAACCTGCCAATAGAAAGAAAAAACACTGATTCAAACAAGAAAGACAACCACAATAAAATTCAAAGTCTCCTCACCTTCAACAGTGCCAATCCAGATTTTGTTTTTATATAACTTCCCATCAAAATATGACTCCACAACAGTATCCAAAGCCTGCGGTGAATAAATCAAACCATCATCAAGAACACTGAAACTTTTTTACGTCATCTGATTATTTATAGATTCGCCAAATTGTTAACAACGTTACCCTTAAGTCACGGACGCGATCATATTGCATACAGTCATATTTGGGAAGTATAATCTCCACCAAATGACCTCTTCTTTGCAGTGCCTTACCAAGACCTGCCACAACATCTCCCAAACCGCCCACCTATAAGAATTACATAAGGAATTTAGGATTTGGGATGATAAAGTTGAAAATCAACATGAAAAAACCAGAAATTCGTAGGGGTTTAGCTAAACATACCTTAGCTACAGGTGCCATCTCAGCTGCAATGTGAACGACATACAATCCTGAACTAGAATCAACACCAAAAGAAGAAAACAGGTTACTTTTTGCAAAACTAATTGTAACCGCAAAAGGGAAAGCAATGTTCATAAGCGTTGATTACCTTGTTGGAGACGTCACAAGGTTGAGAAACGCAGAGATAGCATCGCGTTCACTCTTGTCTTTGACGTCAATGTAAGTGTCGTGAACTCTTCTATCTTTCTTCCAAACCATTTCTCTCAGTGCGTCTGCATCATTGCTTGCTATCTTCTTTTCAAGCAGCCATCCATCAACAGTTAGAAGTAAACGACTCCAATAATCCCAAGGCATATCATCGACCGGTTCATCACTCGCATTTCTCTTGCTTTCTTCCTTCAATCTCTCAAGTGTTTCCTGGAACTCTTTTATCGATTCTTGATATAATTGGACATAGGAGAATATCTCTGCATCAGACTTTTCGAGCCGCTCCTCGAGTAATTGCACCTTATGTTGCATTAACTCATTATACTGTTGAATTTTCTCTGATGATTCTTTATAAACATTTGCTTCTTTAAGCGATTCCTCGATTTTATCAACCTTATTTTTGAGATCTTGGTTCTGTTGTAACACTAGGACTGCTTGCTCTGCTTGTTTGGTAGCTCTATCTAACAACAGCTGTAAGCTTTCTACCTTTGTCCATAGATCACTACATTCGGTCTTGAGAGAAGAAAGCTTCGAGACATCTTCTTGAGAAACCGACAACTTAGTCTCCAAATCCTTTACCGAAGATTCCAAACCTGAGCATTCCTTTTCCAACACAACTACACGTTCGTCGGTATTCTCAACACTGTGAAGCTTTGACTTAAGCAGTTCTATATCGTTTCTCAAAGACATATTCTCTATCTTCAACGCCTCGAGTTCTTTGCTAAGAGCTAGAGCATAACCATCGGTCTCTGGAGGGGAAGCCATTTCATGACGAAGCTTCTCTAATTGTTCTTCTAGAAGCTCTACACGTACTTTCTCTTGAGCAGCAGTTTTGATCCTTTCATCAGTCTCAGCCAATTTCATTTCCAAAACACCGATCTCTCCCTGCAACGCTTCTTTTTCACTTAGAATCTTGTTAAGCTCGTCAAGAGCACTAGCCCGTGCTTGGTCGAGCCGGAGAATATCTGGCACAGATGTCATCATGACTTAATATATGATTTCACAATATAAGAACATAAACACACATAAAAAAATCAAATAGGGAAAAACCACTTTTCTCTGCGTTTTTTATCATTGTCATTAGTTCCCCAAATTGTCCATCTGACAAGTTCTCGCCGCCACTTTTGTTAATAGACTGAAAAATGATAACAAAGGCTATTAAAAGAAGGACTCTTTAAGACTTGGAGAGTCAAAATATACTCATCAACGCTATAAACAAATTATTACCAAAGCTTTTGCAACCTCAGGAACGGTCAAATTATTTAAATCCTGCCCACCATCTTGCAGGAGATTAGTAGCGGCATGAACATTCTCCTCCTTCTTCTTTACAAGTTTACTTTTAAGCCTAGTAACTTCACTTTTCTGTATATCATCTCTCTTTTTAGTACTTTCATCCACATGATTAGTTTCTACAGTGGAAGAAACATTGTTTCCCTCTTCTGCGTCTGATTTTAGGCTCCGCACACTGTCTGCTGAACCATTTTCAGGTTCTGATTCCTCCTCATCGCTATTGCTCTGAAGCCTTGAATTGATCGGTAGGATTGGTTCAGTAGATCCTTTCTTGATTTCTTGTCTCTTATTCGCGCTGCGAATTTGTCAAAGATACTTATCAGAACTTTGCTTGGCAATAATGTAAATCAAAATGGGAATGGAAAGGAACTTAAACTGCAAAACAGGCTTAGCCACACACCATCCATATAACAAATTGGAGTCATATCAAATAAATCAAATGCACCTTAGAGACATCTCTCCAAACTCATCAACATAACCATAACCAAATTCAAACACCTATGAGCATTCACCAAGCTGAGGACTTTGAAGTGCAAAACAGAAACCAATATGATAAATATGGAAAACAATATATAAGTGTAGATAGAGGTAAGACAAGACCACACCACGCAAGGTATCTAAGAACAGAATCACTAAACTCAAAAATGCCAAGTTCGTAAAAAATCCTAGAAAAAGGTTATATCTTTCAATCGAACTCGCAACTAATTCTCAAAACCCTTCAAGAAAAGACAGAACAGAAACGAGGAAAAAAAAAACTCACTCGAAACCACGTGGTTGTCGCATCTTACAAGAAGCAGGAAGTAATCGACGAGAAGGGGAATAGAAAAATCTACGAGAACTTCCATGCTCTCTCTTACAGGAGATTCCTACTAATCCATGGGACAAGAAACAGCTCGATAGCTTCGTCGTCATTGATACCAAAACGAAGAAAAAGATGCAAAGTGTTGCTTCAATGGAGGTTTTGTAGAAATCTGTGTTATGTAATAATATATCTTTGGCTAAACCGGACGAAATAGCTATTGATTCCGGTTTACATAAAAATATACCACTTTAGTTTTTATTTCATTTATTTATTTATTTTTGTAAAGTAGTATAAAAGTACAATGATAAGTCACGTGCTTACGCCACGTGTATTCTAAGCAATATCCAAATCGAACGGTGGTAAAAAGAAGAGACACGTTAACTAATGGAAAAAATCAAATCCCAATCCATTCTTCGATTCCGTCACCGCCGGTATTCCCGTCGCCGGTGATCTCCTCCACGTGTAAGTTTCCGAGTTTGTTTTTCACGATTCGTTTTAGTTTTGTTGGTTTGGATTTGAAAGTTTGATTCTTGATCCTCAATTTTGAAGTGAAGATCCAAAAATTCGAACTTTGTGCATTCAAAGTTGAGACCTTTTTTCAAATTAGGGCTTTGCTTCTTTGTGTTGTTTATATCTAAAACGTTTGTGTTTTCAATTGTAGTTTGTAAGGAGAAGAGAGTTAATATCAAGATCATGGAGGAAAGCTATTGTTGTATTTACTCGAAGATGGTCTCCAAATGCAGCATTGGTTTATTCTTAGTTAGTTTAGCGATCGTTCTAATGGTTCGTGTAGTGTGTGTTATATACCTTTGTGGCAAACCATTTCCGAAAGGAGCTTCACGGGCGTTTAGTACTCTGATTGTTCTTGGTTCTGGTATGAAAGAGTTATTACTTTGTTCTATTCTATGGGATACATGTGGATGTGTATATTCAGTGATTAGATGAAATGTTGTTTCTGTGTGTTGTTGTTTTTTATTAGGGGGACACACGGCGGAGATGTTGAGTCTTCTCTCTGTTTTGCGTAAGGACAGATATACACCGAGGTTTTACATTGCTGCAGCTACTGATAACATGAGTCTTCAGAAAGCTCGTAGCTTTGAAGATTCTCTAGCTGATAAGGTATATATAGTTAAGTGCTTAATGTTTGTCATTCTTCTTTGGATTCTGTCTGGTTTGATTATGGTTGTCCTGAGGTACAATTTCTGTTTCGAAACTGGATGATTCTTCAATCGATTTGATTAATTCTGTTTTTATGCTTGATGATGTAGCCTGCTGTTAAGGAATCCTCATTACAGTTCACGCAAATTTACCGGAGTCGAGAAGTTGGTCAGTCTTATGTAACTTCTGTTTGGACTACCATTGTTGCTATTGTTCATGCTCTTTGGCTAATGATCCGGATCAGACCACAAGTGGTATCATCTTTACCTGATTGCTTTCATAGTTTCTTAAGGCTTCATAAAACTAAATGTGGTTGAAGTTTTTTTTTTCAGATTCTTTGCAATGGTCCTGGGACCTGTATTCCTCTCTGTGTGATCGCTTTCTTGTTCAAGGTATACACACTTCTGTAATACTCTATCGCTCTACTTTTTGGATGACTTTGAATGGACCTGTGGCAAAAAACAGACTGTGTTTTGGATGTGATTCTTCTTAGTCAATGTAGAATTTTGATCAAGTCCTTGTTTCATCTTTGGTTACAGGTACTGGGAATCAGATGGTCGTCGATCTTTTATGTTGAGAGTGTAGCAAGAGTTAAGAAGCTCTCACTAAGTGGATTGCTGCTTTACAAGTTAAGGCTCGCTGATCAGTTCTTTGTTCAATGGCCACAATTGCAAAAGAAGTACCCTCGGGCTCACTATGTTGGGTGCCTGATGTAAGCTGATTTTGGGAACTATCCTCAGACACAGATTTTATGCCATAACTTAGAATAGCTACAAAGTGTATACCCTCTCTTTTTATACAGTGTTGAGCCTTACTTTTCGTATTACTACTCGTCTTTAGTTGCTATGAACTCAAGTTTTAATTACGGAAGTTTTGTAATCAGCTTGTTTCGAAGTTTGTTGATGCCATTCCACTGAGCTTACAATGAGATTTGGTTTTTTTTTTTAACGTCAGTAAATCACTGTTTGCTTACAAAACTAAGTGTTACAATAATGCAAAAACAAAAGCATCATGCTGAGACTTCACTAGAGATGCAATGTAGTATGTTTATTCTTCATTGTAAGCTTCCTTCAGGCCGACAAGAAATGTAAGCTTACTTAATCAGCTCGCTGAAGTCTCTATCTTTTGCCCACTTGACCTTCTGCTTCCAATGGGTCAGGGGATTCTGTTGTTGGGATTCCAACGCTTTTCTTGAAGTTTTTGTCATCAAGATAGTGTTGGTAGACATAGGACATGAAACCCCAAATAGCCAAGATCATAGAAATCACCTTTAACCCATTCATTTTGTCATGGAAAATGATGACAGCCAAGATGGGAACCACGGGCAGCCCCAAAACGCTTATAGCATTTGAGAACAAAGAGGAAAGCTCGAAGATGAGCCCTGTGCCACCGATGTTGAATACCTGCCAGATAATAGCTGTCCACACTAGGTTCATAACGTAAGATACCTTCCCAAGCTTGTAGTTTTCCATCTCACGGCTCAAAGTCTCCCACTCGCTGCTAGCAAAAAGCCCCACCAAACTAACACAACTGGCCACTAGACTCACGTAAATGATCATATCCATAACTTCTGTGAAAGTTTGCCTCTTTAGAACTTTACGGAAGGCTAGCTGTTGTAGGGATAAGACTAGACCAAACCCGGCAGAAGCACCAATGGTGCATATGAAGCTTGTGACATACTGTCCTTTTGTAACTTTTTGGGAGTTTGATTCTTCGTTATTGAACGCAAGGAGGGTGGAGGAAATAGTTAGTAGCAAAAGAGAATTCAAAATGATAGGAGTAAGCTTTTGTGAGTTGAGGAAATAAGAGAAGAAAGCGTTGAAGGCTAATTGTGATGCACAGATCAGTGAATAGGTTGAAACGGGTAGGTAAAGCAGTCCTATGGAGTATAGGTAGCAATCTGCTCCTACAAGAATTCCAAGCACTACATAAACCAATACACGGTTTCTAAGTGAGGCTTCTTTGCCATCTTCATGAGTTGTTGTATGTGTTTTGATTGACAAGAGATAATATGGAAGCACAACAGGAAAGCCTACAAGTTGAACTACCGTTGCTAGCCATTTGCTGTTTCCTCCATTGTCATAGTATAGTCTTCCCAGTATTGTAGCAACTGATTGGCCTGAAATGACAAAGAATGTGTACACAGCTACCCGGAGCCACCGTTTGTAAGTGTTTGAGTGAGATACTCCTGTTTGGTTGGTACTGATCGAGTTTCTTTCTTCTTGAACTGGTGGATATGGTTCTTTTCCCTGCTGAACTGGTAAGTGAGGGAAGATTACACTAAAATTAGCCTACAAAATTTATTTAGCTGTATATTGTAAAGTATCTTCAGATATTGAAGGATAAGATACTGTAATCATCTTTATAATTTTTGGAGATGAAAGGACGACCAGGAGTTCTCCAGAACTGGTTTATGTATACTCACCGATGACTTGTAATTCTTGATCACCCTTCATGGTGGAGGTGGAATATACCTCCTTGGAGATGGACAATGAGGAGCTCAACGACGTTATGAACGAATATAACTATTAGGGTATCTTATTATCACATATCCTGGTTGCTATATGATACCAAATGATAGTTTCTTTTTATAATATGAGTGAGATATTTAGGGATTAGGAATCGGTCACCGTCTAAATTTTCATTTTAACTTGTCCCTACATTGAGTAAATGCCAACTATATATATCTCTTATCTTGTCATAAATTCAACTGTTGTGTCTTTCTCCCACAATTGTTGACCAAGAGATGAGTTAAGTCAAGGAAGAAATAATGTGTAGACAATATTCATTCCGAAAATTTATTTTGCAGCTTTGAGAAACATCATCATTACGTAAAGAAAGATGTAAACTTACACGGATACACACAAAAGTTGTGTGACCTTCAGGCTGGATATTTTGAAACTTCTTTGTCTCTATGATTTCTTTTGGCTTGTTCCGTCTGACTATCTTTCTCTCATGATGAGACATGTTGATTACGAACACATACTTTTGGCTAATCCTGAAGTATTTTCTTATCAAGATAATGCGAGGTTAAGCTAAACGATGGCAGAGAAAGTGGCATATCTTTTCAAGAAAAGACATTATGTTAATTTCTGGTCACTTAACGTTTTGTTGCAAGGGAAGAAAAGAGTTACTGTACAAGTAGCCACGCTATTTTATTATATCTGCTCTGTTTTTCCAGGGTGCTTTAGCGTACCTGTCTCTGTTTTCTTCTTTGGACATGTTACGCTATTTGCTATTGTGTTCAATGTTTAAGGTAAATTGCGTAATGACAAAGTAGAGTAGGTGTAAGTTATGGCTTAGTGTCAGTTCTTCTTTGGTGTCCCACTCACACAAATTGAAAATATCTCGAAATTAAAAAAGTTTGTGATAAAAAAAAAAGTTTGCTATAATCATTTTACTCGTGTTACACAATTCTCTATCAGATAAAAAGCAAAAGAAAAAATATCTGAGATGTAAAAACTTCATCATTTACTTATAACTGACTAGTTGTCCAAATAGAGTTACACTATTTATATCTATACTCAAACTGTACGGAAAGACATATGAGCTTTATACAGGATACATGAAATGCTTCTCGCTTATGGTTGTCTTTAGGTAAAATTTCTTGTTTTGAAAAGATGCAAGTAATTGGTATCATTTGTGGTTGGTACTGCATTTTCAGCATGAAATTGGATGATTCTTCAACCGATTTTTAATTCTGTTTTTATGCTTGATATGGCTGTGATATAAGCCTGTTGTTAAGGAAGCTTCCTTACAGTTCACGCAAATCGAGAAGTTGGTCAGTCTTGTGTAACTTTTACCGTTGTTTCTATCGTTCACGCTCTGTGGCTAATGATCTGGATTAGCCCACAAGTGGTATGATCATTACCTGAAAGCTTTCATATTTTCTTAAGGCTTCATGAAACTAAATGTAGTTGAAGTTTTTTAGATTCTTTGCAATGGTCCTGGGACATGTATTGCTTTCTATGTGATCGCTTTCTTGTACAAGGTATACACACTTCTGAAATACTCTACCACTCTACTTTTTGGATGACTTTGCATGGACCTGTGGCAAACTAACAGATTGTGTTTTGGACGTTATTTTTCTGAGTCACAGTTTCTCCATTATATGTATAATTTTCATCAAGTGATTGTTGCTTATTTGGTTACAGGTGCTGGGAATCAGATGGTCATCGATCTTGTATGTTGAGAGTGTAGCAAGAAATAAGAAGCTCTCATTAAGTGGATTGCTGCTTTACAATTAAGGATAGCTGATCAGTTCTTTCTTCAATGGCCATAACTGCAAAATAAGTACCCTCGGGCTCACTATGTTGGGTGCCTGATGTAAGCTGATTTTGGGATCCTCATACCTAGGTTTTGCTACAACAACTTAGAATAGCTACAAAGTGTATACAGTGTTGAGCTACATTTTTCGTTATACCGATCTTTCCTAGCTATGAACTCAAGTCTTAATTACTAAAGTTTTTGTAAGCAGTTTGTACTGAAGTTGTAGATGCCATTCCACTGAGCTTACAATGTGATTTGAGTAGTCTTCTTCAAAAGTAAAACCACAATAGTTCACTATTTGTTTAAACGTACTAACTGTTACAATGATGCAAAAAAGAAAACGTCACACTGAACCTTCTGTTGAGTTGCATCACAATTGTAGTATGTTTATTCATCCTTGCAAGTTACTTTCAGGCGGATAAGAAAAGTAAGTTTACTTCATCAGCTCGTTAAACTCTCTATCTTTTGCCTACATGGCCCTTCTGCTTCCCATGGGTCAGGGGATTCTGTTGTTGGGATTTCAAGACTTCTCTTCAAGTTTTTGTCATCAAGATAGTGTTGGTAGACATAGGACATGAAACCCCAAATAGCCAAGATCATAGAAATCACCTTTAAGCCATTCATTTTGTCATGGAAAATGATGACAGCCAACATAGGAACCACGGGCAGCCCCAAAACGCTTATAGCATTTGAGAATAGAGAGGAAAGCTCGAAGATCAGCCCCGTGCCACCGATGCTGAATACCTGCCAGACAATAGCTGTCCACACTAGGTTCATAACGTAAGATACCTTCCCAAGCTTGTAGTTTTCCATCTCACTGCTCAAAGTCTCCCACTCGCTGCTAGCAAAAAGCCCCACCAAGCTAACACAACTGGCCACTAGACTCACGTAGATGATCATATCCATAACTTCTGTGAAAGTTTGTCTCTTCAGGACTTTACGGAAGGCTAGCTGTTGTAGGGATAAAATTAGACCAAACCCAGCAGAAGCACCGATAGTGCATATGAAACTTGTGACATACTGTACTTTTGTAACTTTTTCGAAATCTGATTCCTCGTTATTGAAGGCAAGGAGGGTGGACGATATAGTAAGGAGCAAAAGAGAATTCAAAATGATTGGTGTAAGTTTTTGTGAATTGAGGAAATAAGAGAAGAAAGCATTGAAGGCTAATTGAGATGCACAGATCAGGGAAAAGGTAGAAACGGGTAGGTAAAGCAGTCCGGTGGAGTATAGATAGCAACCTGCTCCTACAAGAAGTCCAAGCACTATGTAAACCAATACACGGTTCCTAAGTGAGGTTTCTTTGCTATCTCTATAAGTTGTTGTTGTATGTGTTTTGATTGACAAGAGATAATATGGAAGCAGAACAGGAAAGCCTACAAGTTGAACTACCGTTGCTAGCCATTTGCTGTTTCCTCCATTGTCGTAGTATAGTCTTCCCAGAATTATAGCAACTGATTGTCCTGAAATGACAAATAATGCGTAGACAGCTACCCGGAGCCACCGTTTGTAAGTGTTTGAGTGAGATACTCCTGTTTGGTTGCTATTGATCGAGTTTTTTTCTTCTTGAACAGTTGGATTTGGTTCTTTTCCCTGCTGAACTGGTAAGTGAGGGAAGACAACACTAAAAATTAGCCTACAAATTTATTTAGCTGTCACTTGTAAAGTATCTTCATATTATCATATATTGAAGATTAAGATACCGTAATCATCTTTTTGATTTTTGGTAGATGAAAGACGACCAGTGAGTTCTACACGAACTAATTTATGTTTACTCACCGATGACTTGTAATTCTTGATCACCCTTCATAGTGGACTTCTTGGAGATGGACAATTGGGAGCTTAACGACGTTATGAACGAATTCTAAGTATAAGGTATCTTATTATCAATTCTCTTGGTTGCTATGCTACCAACAATACCATTTTTTATAATATGAGTGAGATATTCAGGGACTAGGAATCATCACCGTCTAAGTTTTCATTGTAACGTCCCCACATTGAGTAACTGCCAACTATATATCTCTCATATCTTGTCATAATTTCAACTGTTGTGTCTTTCTCCTACTATTATGGACCAAAGATGATTTAACGAATAAATAATGTGTAGCCAACATTCATTCAGAAAATTTATTTTGCAGCTTAGTGGAGAAACATCAACATTTTGGAAAGAAAATCGCAAATTTACACGGATACACACACAAGTTGTGTGACGTTCAGGCTGGATATTTTGAAGTTTCTTTGTCTCTATAAATTCTTTTGGCTTGTTCCGTCGGACTATCTTTCTCTTATGATGAGACATGTGGCTTACGAAGTACGAACACATACTTTTGGGCTTTCTCTGGCTAGTCTTGAAGTTTTTCTTATCAAGATAATGATAATGTGAGGTTAAGCTAAAACGATGGCATAGAAAGTGGCCTATCTTTTCAAGAAAATACATTAAATTAATTTCTGGTCACTGTTGAAAACTCTGTCTTATTACGGACCAAATTTCTCATTTCTTAGAACTGAGAATATTTGGCCCAACAGATCACTCGGGGGTTTCAAAATGGGCAATCCGACCCTACCCAAACCTTTTTGGGTTCCATATTTGTATGAACAAGTTTAACCTACCATTTATTATGGATTACCAAACCCAATAAATTTCGAAACATTGGCTAAATGAGTTATATATGGATTACTTTCATAATAATTAAATCCAACAAAAATTTCAAGTATACTTTTCATCTTAAATTCATAAAACCACAGATATATTTTTCACATATTCAATCTAATAGATTATCCATCAAACCGACAAACCCATTTATATATATGGACTGAGAAAACACTAACCCGCCATAATCTTTGGGCAAACTAGGTAAACTCTTGAGTAACTAGCCTCATTGACACACTGTCTCAAGCTGTGCAGAAATACATGCGTCCCATTCGCATAGACCATTATGAAAATTACACAAGCGAGCTTTATATCGGATATGCATGAATGTGTTGTACAAATTTGTATGTTTCTTTGTGTGACTCTCAACAGAAGCAACATTTCATAAACTTTGTGTATCATCCTCGACAAGGCTTGTGTGGCAAGTCATCAACTTCTTTTCATCGAGGTAGTGCTGATAGACAAATGAAAGGAAGCCCCATATAGCTAAAACGATGGAGAAGATCTTTGATGCTTCCATTTTATCATGGAAAACTATCACAGCTATGACTGGAACAATAGGCAACCCCACAGCAGTTATGGAGTTGGAGAACACAGAAGATGACTCAAAAATCAATCCCACAAGACCAACAGTGTAGACTTGCCAAGAAATAGCTGCTGAGACCAAAGTCACAACATAAGACACTTGCCCCAGTTTGTAGTTTCTCATCTCACTCGGTAAAGTTTTCCACTCTCCACTTGCGAAAAGACCAATGAGAACAATACAAGTTGCAACTAGAGACTGGTAAATAGACAAGTCCATGACTGCTGAGGATGTATGCTTACTGAAGACTTTCCTAAAGAGCAGTTGTATCAAAGATAGCAGTAGTCCAATCCCAGCCGAAGCACCGATGGTGCATACAAACCCGATCACATATTGTACTCTCGAGACATTTGTTGTGTCTTGCGGCTCGGTGTTAACCACAAGAAGGGCAGAGGAAACAGTAAGGAGAAACAGAGAATTGATGATGAAAGGAGTGAACTTTTGCGAGTTAAGGAAGTACGAGAAAAACGCAGTGAAGGCTAACTGTGAGGCTAAGATGAGGGAGAAAGTAGAAACAGGTAAGTAGAGTAAACCAATAGAAGAGAGATAAGCGTAAACAGATAGTAGCAATCCAGTGCAAATGTAAACTGATGCTAGGGTGATGAAGGAAGGGGACTGGCTGAAATCTTCATCTGTTGATTTCGGTTGTCTGATTTGTGAAAAGAAACGGAAGAGAACCAAAACAGGGAAGCCAATGACTGGGAGAAGTGTTACCACATAGGTGCTTTCCCCACCATTTTCATAGTACAATCTACCAAGAATTGTAGCAAGTGGTTGGAAGGAGAGGACAAAGAACACATAGATGGAGAGACGGAGCCACCTTTTGTAGTTCTTGGTTTGAAGTACCGATGATAATTGTTCAGTTACTTCATGATCTATCAGGTTTGCTTCTAAGTTCTGGTCACCTGAAAAATTAACAATCATGATTATTAGATTTCATGAAAAAGATTCAAACGATCTACGATACCAATTACCTATTTCTTACCATTGGCATAGAGTTCTTGAGATCTGTCCATGAGGAATTGAGAAAAAAAGTTTTAAGAAAATTGTCTTCGTTGATTTTTGTTTGTTTGAGAGCTCTTTTTATCCACAACTTGGTAGCTTTATATATAAAAGCTAAATACCCCACACAAGTTGCATTATCAAACATGACATACTTTTAGTATTTTATTAAACAGACGATGCAAGTGACAGGCGACAGGCGACAGCACAGCAGCATCTTAATCTAGTATGCTCTTGCTGACTTTTTGACTTTGATTTTTCTGCTTCACTTGACTTGGAGAATTCTTGGACTGGCGGCTCTAAGAAAACATTTTTTTTCTCAGTCTCTTTCTGAATCAGAAGTCAAGAAAGATACAAGAAGACAAACTATTTGTATAAACTTTTTTATATTTCAAGTGGCAACATTAATTTAATATTTCTTCTCTGTTATCCTAGGGTGCTTTAGCTTACCTGTCTCTGTTTTCTTCACTGGATATGTTACGCTATTTGCTCTTGTGTTCAGTGTTTAAGGTAAATTGCGTAATGACAAAGCAGAGTAGGTTTATTTGCATCTTTGTAAGTTATGGCTAACTGTCAATTCTTCTTTGGTGTCACACGCGCACAAATTGAAGTATCATGAAATCGACAAATTTTGTGATAGAAAAAAAATGTTTGCTTTAATCATTTTGCTCGTGTTACACAATTCTCTATCGGAGAAAAGCAACAAAAAATAATAATCGTTACTTATAACTGACTAGTTGTCCAAATAGAATTTACAAGTTCTTATATGTATAATCAAACTGTACGGAAAGACATATGCGCTTTATACAGGATGCATGCAATGATTATACGGTTTGTATGTTTGTGTGACCTTCATCACCAACTAGACGAGGACCTCCTACAGGATCTGTATGAGTAATCTTCAACTTCTTTTCGTCTAAGTAATGCTGATAGACGAATGAAATGAAGCCCCAGATAGCTAAAATGATGGAGAAGATCTTTGACGTGTTCATTTTATCATGAAAAACTATCACTGCTACAACTGGAACAATAGGCAATCCCACAGCAGTTATGGAATTAGAGAACACAGAAGATGACTCAAAGATCAATCCCACAACACCAATGGTATAGACTTGGTAAGAAATAGCTGCCGAGGCCAAAGTCATAACATATGGCGCTTTCCCAAATTTATAGTTTTCCATCTCACTTGTCAAAGTTTTCCACTCCCCGCTTGCAAAAAGTCCAATGAGAACCACACAGCTTGCAACTAAAGATTGGTAGGCGACCAAGTCCATGACGGTGGAGAATGTATTCTTCCTTAAAACTTTCCTGAGGATCAGTTGTACCAGAGATAGAAGCAGTCCAATCCCAGCAGAAGCACCAATGGTGCATATGATCCCTATCACATATTTTACTCTAGAAACATCTGTTGTGTTTTCTGACTCGGTGTTGACCACGAGGAGAGCAGAGGAAATAGTAAGGAGAAACAAAGAATTGACTATGAATGGTGTGAACTTTTGTGAGTTCAGGAAATATGAGAAGAAGGCAGTGAAGGCTAATTGTGAGGCTAATATGAGGGAGAAAGTAGAAACTGGTAAGTAAAGCAACCCGACAGAGGACATATAAGAAATAGCAGACACTAATAGTCCAGTAACAATGTAAACTGATGCAAGGGTGGTGAAGGAAGGAAACTGTCTGAAACTTGTATCTGTTGATTTTGGTCTTTTGACTTGGGAAAAGAAGCGGAAGAGAAACAGAACAGGGAAGCCGATTAGTTGGACAAGTGTTCCCATCCATGTGCTCTTACCACCATTTTCATAGTATAATCTTCCTAGAATTGTAGAAAGTGCTTGGCAGAAGAGGACAAAGGATACATAAATGGAGATACGAAGCCACCTTTTATAATTCTTCAATTGAGGTATGGGAGATGATTCAATTTCCATGGTAGGATTCATTTCCTCCTGATCAGTCAAGTTCGCTTCCATGTTCTGCTGAGCTGAAAACAGAAAAAACAAAAACAAAAACACTCATGGTTAGCCTCATGGTTTCAAAGGGATCTACGCAGAGAGATGCTTATTGCTTACCATTGACATAGAGGTCTTGAGTTCTATCCATGGCAGCTCTTATAAGACTTCCCCCAGATAGAATTTTACTAAAGCTGTTATATTGATAGAACTTAGAGCCTTGGAGACATGTGCATCAAATTTATTACAGGTAAGCCTCCTATTTTGTTGACTTTGGTAAGCGCTTTTTTTTGGTATCTTTATTGTTATTGGTACTCTTAAAGTATCCACTTATTTTATCTTTTTCACTTGCTTTATTTATTTTGTTTCCTGACTTTTTTTTGGATTAGTATCTATTGGAATGGATTAGAAGTCAACAACGCTACAACAAGACGGGGAGATCTCAAGTACACTGAAATTTTATAAGTTTTGTTGTTGCAAAATTATCATCTTAGGTTCCGAAATTATCCGTTAACAGAAAAGTAGGCTCAATAGACTTAAAAACATTTTTGACAATGCTTAATCCTTATGGAGAGACATCATGCCATGAGCTTAGTCTAAGATATGTGAATAACTTGTATCTTAATTTGTGTGACATTTATTGGACAGCTGCAATTTATTGGGCTTGTGTGTCTTCCTCGACATGGTTTTTGTGGCAAGCCTTCAACTTTTTTTCGTCGAGGTAATGCTGATAGACAAATGAAAGGAAGCCCCATACAGCTAAAATGATGGAGAAGATCTTCAATGCATCCATATTATCATGGAAGACTATCACTGCTACAACTGGAACTATAGGCAATCCCACGGCAGTTACGGTATTGGAGAACACAGAAGATGACTCAAAGATCAATCCCACAGTACCAATAGTGTAGACTTGCGAGGAAATAGCAGCCGAGGCTAAAGTCATAACGTATGACACCTTCCCGAGTCTGTAGTTTTTCATCTCACCTGTCAAAGTTTTCCACTCCCCACTCACAAAAAGCCCAATCAGAACCACACAACATGAAACTAGAGACTGGTAAATGACCATGTCCATGATTGCTGAAAAGGTATGCTTCTTCAAAAAATTCCTGAGGATTAGTTGTACCAGAGATAAAGCCAGTCCAATCCCAGCAGAAGCACTGATGGTGCATATAAACCCTAACACATATTCTACTCTAGTAATATTTCTTGTGTTTTGCGACTCATCGTTGAACACGAGGAGTGCAGAGGAAACAGTAAGGAGAAAGAGAGAATTGACAATGAAAGGAGTGAACTTTTGGGAGTTAAGGAAATACGAAAAGAAGGCAGTGAAGGCCAACTGAGAGGCAAAGATGAGGGAGAAAGTAGAAACCGGTAAGTAGAGCAACCCAACTGAAGACATGTAACTGATAGCAGATGCTAAGAGTCCAATACAAACGTAAGCTAATCCAAGAGTGAAGGAAGAGTACTGTCTGAAACTTGGATCTGAGTTTTCGGGTTGTTTGACTCCTGAAAACAAACGGAATAAAAACAAAAAAGGGAAGCCGATGCGTTGGACAACCGTTACCATCCATGTGCTCTTTCCACCATTTTCATAATACAATCTACTCAGAATTGTAGAAAGTGCTTGGCAGGTAAGGACAAAGAATACATAAATGGAGATATTGAACCACTTTTTATAGTTCTTGGTTTGAGGTACCGATGATGATTCAGTTACCTCCTGATCTATTAGTCTTGCTTCTAAGTTCTGATCACCTGAAACATCATAAAGAACGTTTTAAAGAAATAAAAGCCAACGCTTTGTTGATCATAATTATTGAAAATGATAAAATGATCTAACATGTTTTCTCGATGCATTTAAAAGGAATCTACACTGTTAGATTATTAGATGCTTTTTGCTTACCATTGACATAGAGTTCTTGAGATCTTTCCATGAGACAGCTTTGAAGAACAGAATTTTTGTTTAGCGTTGACTTTAAGTTTTCTTGGACTTCTTGGTATCCTTAAATGGTGAAAACAGATCAATAAACACTTTATTCTTATTTTGTTCTCTCATTCTAGTCTTATTGCTTAGAGTCTCTAAAATAGTTTTTTAACTTATATTTCTTTTGTCGAATTTTTTTTTTTCTCTAGCATCTATTCAAGTGGAATCAGACGTCAACAAATATACAAGAATACATGGTGGCCTTGAGCACACTTGACATTTAAAAGGTTTTCAATGTTATTGGGGGTGCCTACTATATAACTGTTTAATTTAAGATGAAATTGGCTATAACTTAGTAACTTACAAATGCTTTGCAATGCTCTTTAATTGTATCCCTAGATATGACTGCTGTCTTCTTGGTAAGCATATGAAGCTAATCCCGAATGGCCAAAATAATCAACTCAATGAGTGGAATTGTTCTGATAATTTGGGTTTTGTCATAGGTTTACAAAACAAAACCAATTGGTTTAAGTGGATTGGCCCAGATAACATGTTAAATTTAGATTTTATCATAGGTTTCCAATTTAAACCAATTGGCAATATATAGATTAATTTTAACCATATATATATCAGTATTCATCTTTTCAAACTATCAATGTGGGATCAAATTTATTAAGTTGTTTCTATTAATTTTATCACACATGATTTTTAAAAATTGGAATATCACAAAAACGTCTAAAAGCAAAACAGAACAAAAAAAAAAATTCAAATTAGTAAAATTTGATGATCCGAAATAAATTAATTACAAGGAGCAATGAGATGATATAAGAAAACAAAACACGATACTTCTTCTCTTGAAGTGGATTCAGAAGTCAACAAATATACAAAGAAGACAGAGAGGCCTTGAGTACAAGTTCCAACTTTTTTTTAGCGTCTACTACATAGGTATAATTTATTAGTTATGGTATAATTGGTTTACATAAGCTTGGTTCTTGGATATTTTTTTTTTTGCCAAACTGTAAATATAGTTCTTGGATATTTTTCTAAGCCTGGATATGAATGTTATCTTGTTTTGCTTCTTCTCTATCAGGTTGAAAAAGCTCCTGCTCTTCTTCATTTACCTGATCATATTCTTCTGGCTTTTGATAATCAATATATTGCTGGTAAGCATAGGAAACAAATCCCCATATGGCCAAAGCCATTGCGACCAACTTGGTTCCACTCATCTCATCGTGGAAGAAGACAACAGCAAGACAAGGAACAATAGGTAAACCAAGAGTGCCTATAACGTTTGAGAAGAGCGATGAAACTTCAAGAATCAAACCCAAACTACCAATCGAAAATACTTGCCATGATATTGTCGAACCGATATTTATTAAAATGTAAGAGATTTTCCCAAGTTCAAACTCTTCCATTTCTGTCTTAAATGTTTTCCACCCACCACTTACAAAGAGACCAACCACGACTGCACAAGTAGCTGCCAAAGACGGGTATGTGTCCATATCTAAAATCGCTTTGAAAGTGTGTTTCTTTAGAATCTTTTCGAACGCGTAATCCATTAAAGAAAGCACCAGAGAATACCCCACTGAGCTAGCAATCGCGCAGATGTATCCAATGACATAATTGGGTTTGGCTAGGGACTTAGAAGAAGAAAGTTCCTGCTCAGGTTGGATGACAAGAAGCGTTGAAGATAGGGTCAAGAGAACAATTGAATTTAGTATCAAATGTGTGAACTTTTGTGAGTTTAAGAAGTAAGAGAAGATCGCATTAAAAGCCAATTGCGACGCAGATATCAAAGAGAAAGTTGAGACAGGTAGATAGAGTAATCCCAAAGAGTATAAAGCACTCTGTCCAGCAACAAGCAAGCCAAGTCCAATATACACTAAAGATGTTGTCAAGAAGGAAGAAGTAGTTCTTTGGGTTATGGTTGTAGTCTTGGATGGCTCAGGCTTTGTGTAATAATAGCAAGGAAGGGTTAAAGGAATCCCAACAAGCTGAACCAAGGTCTCCATCCATATGCTTCTACCGCCTTTTTCGTAGTAAAGTCTACCTAAGAGGGTGGCTATTGTCTCTCCAGCTAAAAGGAGAGTTACATAGAGAGACACTTTTAACATCCATGCGAAGTTATGACTTTTTTGTTCGGTTGATATTTCCCCTGCATGTTCTATCATCAACACATGAAACAGAACAAGAACATAAGTAATTAAAGATATGATCTCAAGAATCTCTATTCCGGAATTTTTGTTATATGTTTGATTGAAACTACTTACCGCCATTGACGTGAAGACAAAGTTCTTGAGTTTCTGATTCTATTTCCATCATAGAAACCGGAGGAGCAATATATCAGGGAACACAATGTTCAGAGAAAAAAAAATGTAACACATAAAGATGATGTGGGGTTTATGTATATACGTACAGGCAAATGCGTTGCATAAATTATTCTTTTATAAAACAGTTTTATTAAATTATTTCTTGGTTATATATATATCTTTCTCCTTTTAAAGTTTCTCAATGTCTGTCAAACATTAAGTTCCATTTTGGGTTCATTGTGTTCAAATTTAGTAAAAGGGAAAATCAGTTGTATTTCCTTTAAGAAAAGGTATAAAATCTATTCACATTAAACCCCCCACCAAGAAAAACAATCTTGTTATTACTTTATATTAGTAAAGATAAGTGAAAAATTAAGAGAAAGTTAAACAAAAATTTTCCTCCTAAATGTTTCTTTACTTAATTGAAAATCAATATTTTCACCTAAAATTAGTTAATATCTTTTACCAACAAATTCCCTAATACAAATTGAGTCAAATAAAAATACAAAAATATAATTATTCTAAATTTAAATACCTTGATATTAAAACATACAATGGTTAATAACTACTATCAATTTAAATAATCAAAATAAAAGTGAAGATATCCCTATAATATCCCCCTACAAACAAAAAACAAAATTCAAGAAAACCCTCCAACAAATATATTTTATTCAACTCTTCTCCTTCTCCATCACTCTATTGAGCTTCTCAAAGGCCTATTTAAAGCCATATATGTTTAGGTATTCATTTATGAAAAACATATGAATGATGGATCATCAAAATTGATATATATCTGACCATTTCAAACAAATCGGAATCTAGCAAAGCTTGCCTCTCTTTCTTCATATCTCCTAGTACTTTCTTATAGAATGTCAAATCTCTCTCATGGATATATGCCCTCAAGTAAAGGTGGCTCTACCTCCTTCAGACCATCTTTGAAATCGATCTCTCCGCTCTCTCTTTGTGAAAATCGGATGTGGGTTTGGTTGCATTTATAAACAAGTCGATTAATATTTAGCCAAACTGCCAAACAGAGATATCTTTTATTTTGGTCATATAAGCTATAGAGATATCTATATCTAAGGAGAGTTGTTACATCTTATTATCAGAAAAATCAAATAGAATCATCCCACACTATGCTTTCTCCCACAGCGGGTTTAATTATTAGAATTTACAAAAGCTCAGGTCTTGGATCTTTGTCTAAGCATGAATGGTGTTAGTAACATTAGCATGAAGAAGATAGCAACTTGTTACTATTATCTTCTGGAGTTTCTTTTTCTTCTTCGGGTTTAGGAATCTCTTGCTCTTCTTCTGGTTTTTGATCATCAACATAATGCTGGTAAGCATAAGAAACAAACCCCCATATGGCCAAAAACATTGCAATCAACTTGATCCCACTCATCTCATCTCGGAAGAACACAACAGCAAGAACTGGAACAACAGGTAAACAAAGAGTGCTTATAACGTTTGAGAAAAGCGACGAAACTTCAAGTATCAAACCCACACTACCAATCCAACAAGCTTGCCACGATATCGTTGAACCAATAGTTATCAAAAGGTAACAGTTTCTCCCAAGCCTAAACTCTTCTATTTCTGTCCTCAACATTTTCCACCCACCACTTCCAAAAAGGCCAACCGCAACTGCACAAGTAGCTACCAAAGACTGATATGTGACCATGTCTAAAATCGCCTTGAAAGTGTATTTCCTTAGAATCTTTTCGAACGCATAATCTGTTAAAGAAAGCACCAGAGCATACCCAGCTGAGCTACCGATCGCGCAGATGTATCCAATCGCATAATTGGATTTGGATAAGGAGTTTGAAGTAGAAGATTCAGGCTCAGGTTGGATGACAAGAAGTGTAGAAGATGTGGTCAAGAGAATAAGTGAGTTGAGTATACAAGGTGTGAATTTTTGTGAGTTAAGGAAGTAAGAGAAGATGGCATTAAAAGCCAACTGAGACGCTGAGATCAAAGAGAAAGTTGAGACAGGAAGGTAGAGTAATCCAAAGGAATACAGAACACTGTGACCAGCAGCAAGCAAGCCAAGTCCAATATAAACTAATGAAAGTGTCAAGAAGGAGGAAGTTGTTTTCTTGGTTAAGGTTTTAGTCTTGGAAGGCTCAGGCTTTATGTAATAATAGCAAGGAAGAGTCAACGGGAATCCAACTAGCTGAACTAAGGTTTCGAGCCATGTACTGTTGCCACCTTTGTCGTAGTAAAGACGACCTAAGAGAGTGGCTATTGTCTCTCCTGATAAGAGGAGAATGACGTAGAGAGACACTCTTAACCTCCATGAGTAGTTGTGACTTCTCTCTTCTGTTGCAAATTTCTTTGCAGGTTCTGATCAACACATGAAACAGAACAAGGACATAATAAATGAAATAAGAACACAAGATGAAGAAGCTCTAACATGGTTTGATTGATATTACATGTGTAAGGGTTCAAGTACTTACCGCCATTGACGTGAATATGCAGTTCTTGAATTTCTGATTCTATTTCCATCATAGAAACCGGGAAGGAGCAATATCTCAGGGAACAAACAAAGATGATGTGTCTTTAATTTACTTATATATAGGCAAATGCGTATGCATAAATTTATATTTTATAAACAATCTTGTTATTACTTAGTTTAATATATCGGCTACAAAATGATAAGTATTATATGGATATATTCTGTTCAAGCTATCACCCGCAAACTGTTAGATGCACTCTTGACATGAAGCATTTCCTCCCAATGATTTCGCATTCTATCTTTAAACTAACCAATACTTTTTTTACCTAACCAATATTTTCTTGTCATTTATCTTTTAATTAGTTAAGTTTTTCTTTAGGTTGCTATCGAATTATCTAACAAAAAGTCTCCAGCTTTATATGATCCATATGAATAAAAAGTGTCGCAAGAGGCTAAACAAAGCATAGAGTGTAAATTACAAGAAAATATTAATATGATGAAAATTAGTGACACGGAGGTGGGCTTTGAATCCCAATGTATTTAGCTCTAACGTAACTACAAGAAGAAGAGACAGCTTCACTTCCTCTGTTGCTGCTCTGTTGTTTTCCACTTTCTCCACCAGAAGAAGAAAGATAAAGATGAACATTCTCTAAGTACACTTTCTTACATGGCATTCCTTTGCTACAATGCAGCTGCACCGCGACCCTTGACGATGATGTTCCTCTTATGTTCTTGAAGTATATGTCACTCAGCTTCACCTTCGAAGGTACCTACAACAAGAAAATGAATCAGAACAGTGCTCTCAGACCCATTTCACTAACTAATCTTCAGTGAAACACCATTTAATATTTCTATAGTATAGAAAGTAGCTAGAGACTTGAGTGTTAAACAAGACTCACATTCGAAGTGCAAGAAGAAAAAGGACAATAAGACTGATCAATGATGATTGGATTAGTCACATTGTTCATAATAATGTTCTGAAAAGTCATGTTGGTAGCTGCACTTAGACCAGGAGAATCAGCCCAAGTTTTGATCCTTATCCCATTCGTCGTACCACTCATCTTGCAATCCCTCACCACCAGCCCCTTTACATCTTTCTCATTTGGATATCTCCCTAAACTCCCAACGCTTTTAAACGCAAGAAAACAAAACCATTTAACAACTCTGCGGCAACAACAGTTACAAAAAGCGAGTTTTGGCTACAACTATGATTTACCTGATACCATGTCCTGGTCCACATTTGATACTTGTGATTGTGATTTGAGAATTTCCTTGTCCTATAGACACACAATCATCTCCAGTTGCGATATGCGAACGCGAGAAATACACATTTGAGCTACGTTCGATGTGGATACCATCAGTGTTAGGACTATCAGAAGGAGCAGTTATATTGAGTCTTGTCCCTTTGAAGTCTCTACACTCTACTAATGCTATGTGAAAGAACTTGCTATTCACTGAGCTTATCCTTCTTACTATTGTTCTGTTCATCCCCACAAACTTTAAGCTCTGAAAATCAACAGCGTAAAAAATCGATTATTTTCTTTAATAAAGACAAATTTACGATCTCAAACGGCTTTTTTAAGTTTTCTCACTGTTGGGAGGAGTTTGCACTTAGAATCAGTAGTACAGTTATTAAACGGCCAAGCTAAGGCGCCTTGACCGTCAAATGTTCCACCTCCGGTAAGCGTTAAGCCGCTGATCCATCCAAACTCAATCCAACCACCGCCTGATCTGTACTTTGACAGATCAGTTGATGCCTTAAGATGACCCTAATTCAGGTTACGTGGATAGCAAGAAACCATTAACGAAAGACTGATTCAGAGAAAGAGAAAGATTTGAGAGTTAGAGAGTTGAGATTACTTTTACTCGGACAGTGAGATTTGATACGTTAGTGCAAGGACCAGAGAATCTGAGAGGACCAACAAAAAACTCTCCTCTTGGAATTATAAGATCTACAGAGCTTGAGGATGATTTACATGCCTTGTCCCATGCTGCCACAAAGGCCTTCAAAACATTTCAATTGGATAAGCTGCTTCTCTTAATATAACAATGATAAATTCTATCAAGAGGATTAAAAGAAATAAAAAAGTAAAGAACCTTGGTGTGATCTTTGTTGTCATTAGCTCGAGCACCAAAGCTACGGACATTAACAAGAAGAACAGAGCTTTTATCTCTGTTTCGGACTCTGTTTCTCAGGGACAAGTTTCCTGCGGAAGTGATGTTGTCTCCACGAAGAACAAAACTGTAAGTAGATAATGTGAAGAAGAAGAAGAGAAGTCTGAGGTAACGAAAACTTGTGAACTCCACCATCTCCGCTATGCTCATGAAGGTGAAGAAACTGCTTTTGGAGCTGTAATTAAATACGAAATGTTAAAAGTGAAAGAAACCGCCGTGAACTCCCTTTCCCACTACTGAGAATTGAGAATTTACCGCGTTGGACCAGAGAAGAGAAATGGGCTCAATTTGGGTTTTATATCTTTGGCCCATTAATTACACTATTACAGTGATAGGACTAATCGGCCGGTGAATCATCACCAAATCTTTCTACGGGAGATTTTTAGTGGGAGTTATTGGTTTATGTATTTTAATGAATTTAAAAATCTGAATGAAATCCAGTGTTATTGGTTTTATTATTTTATAATCCATGTTAAAATCATGTGTTATTGGTTTTATGATTTATAAATCCTAATTAAAATCATGTGTTATTCAATCATATAGATTTATTTATGGATTTGATTTTATTATGAATTTGAGTGGATTTGAGTGGATTTGTTTGTTAAAAATACAAAGACTAAAATCCGAAGGGAAACCCTTGGATTTGTACATATTTATTATTAGATTTGGAAATCAGAATATTTTATATTGATTTATAAATTTCATATAGATTTCTAAATCAATAAATGAATAACACCCCCTTAATATTGTAGAATCGAGTGACGACTCTCTTTTCCTCAATTATTCATGTCTCCCACATCCAATGAATTTCCAATATTGTGGATTTTCAGTATTGGAGTATTGTCTAACTATTAAAGTGACATTATTCTGGATAACCATATTTGGATTTGAAATGTAGTTTTTGAATGTGAGTGGATAAGTTATGTTTTAACATGTCTCATTCAAGGTTGGTTTCATGTCTTAAGAAACTAGGAATCAAAATCCAATCTTTTCTACGTTTCTCGAAAAAGAAAAGAAAACAAAAAATATGATATTCACGTATTTTTCATTTTTATGATAATACAATCAGTCGGTTGTTAACTTATTGCATGTTGGATAGTTTTTACACTCCGATTGTTAGAAACAATATCTGCACGTCGAAAATGGTTTTGATGTCTATATAATTTTTTTTTTGTATTCGGACCATCTAAAAGACACATTTGAAACATGTTATTCCACTATTGTAGATTAATAATATTTAAATTCTTCCTACGGATTGGAAAAACATATTAAATTATTTATTTTTAGATCAAAACTTTATTATTAATTTATTTGGTACGAATTTATTTGTTTTATTGAAATTGCCTTACTAGTTTTGAAGGGGGCTTTCGAGATTTGTACGTACATGGTTTCTTTTGTTTACTTCTATGAGTTCTATCTCTTCATGTCACTATAATTGTCTAGGGACTAGGGGGTTTGGCAATTACTTGATTCTCCCGGAAGATCTTTTATATATACCTTTGCTTTCTCTTTCTAAAATTCTGGCTTCTTTTTGTTTTTGTTAGGTAAATGTGACGACGACCTCGAAAAAGAATAAAGATATCATCATCACGAGATTTGTTTGATTGTAAATTATAATATGTAAATAAAATTACTAAATAAATGTTTCAGCTAATGTAGATGTGTGTCAAATAGATTTTCTATATGATTCGATGAATGATTGGACTTGATATCGTCTATACTTTTATCTATGTAGGCCAAATCATTCTCAGTCAAAAGACTCAAAACAGCTACAAAATTGGTCAAGATGTAGGAACACATAAAGGATTTCTTTTTTATGTTTGTTTATGTTAAAATCGTAAACATTTTTGGGAACATACTTTACTTTTGGAAAAACTATATTTATATGTCGAACGTGATTTTATGGCTCTATTAATAGAATGCAAAAAACTCTTTTAAAAAAAGTCCAGCTCAACTTGTTTAACAAAAACTTTTTAAAAAGAAAAGAATCCAATTCAAATTTAACGAGTAATATATCTCAAAACTTTCAATTTTTTTTTTTGTCAGCAAACTTTTAATTTGTTTAACAAATTAAACGAGAGTGGTATATCTCAAATTTAGAAACGTCCAAACACCTACTGTATTTGAATTTATTATATATAAAATGATTAATTGACCATCATGAACAGATTAGGGATTGGACATATCAGTTGAATTTCTAAATCTAAATACATACGCAAATAGGAAACTGAAGTTACATCGGAGGGCACATGTTAGAATTCAGAAGCCACATGATCTTGTGATGCTCTCCTGAATCATATAATTGAGATATAAATGTATTTTCATGCAGTCAGTGACTTAGGTATATGACATAAATGCGCTCCCATATAATCTGTCCACATAGCGTATATATGCTGATCCAATGATCGGCTTAAAAAACAATTAAATATTGAATTTTTCAGCATTTTGGTATTGTTGTCGTAAGAAAATACGTTTATATGTTGGCAACAATACCAATCCATCTCGTATCTAGAGCAGCATCTAAATGCCACCCTTGAATGCATGCCATGTTTCAAAGCTATAAGTCTCGAGCTCCAAATGAAAGCTAGAAGATTATTGATAATTCCAGAGTTCCATACACTCTTTAATTGGTTTTCGCAAATTCACTCCTGACTCAACTAAAGCACATAAAATTTCCACGATCTTTATGTTCACATATTGCATTAGTGGAAGGAGGGCCGTCTCCGTCGTCGAAGGGACAGACATTATCACTGATGTATGAGTTTTCTCCCTAGCTAACATTTTGTTTGGGCATATGTTATAAAATCAGATCGTTATCGAAATATACCTTGAAATGGCTTTTCATTCCAGGCTTCACAATAAATGATAGAATTCATTAGCCAGAAATCTTGGCAATTTCCTCCTTTTTCAAGATTTGATATATTTCGGCAATAATTATTTTTTTCTTATTATTTTACTGAATTGTGGAATATAAATATCGTTTTGCAGTTTTATGGTAGGGGTAATACTACTGGTCCACAGTCTATGTTTCCATGTGTGTAGATAAGATAGAAAGCAGAAGCAGTCAAATCTTTCTTGGGGTCCATTCTCTCTTAGGACACAAGGAAGAACTCAACTTGTTTTGTTTAATCTTCACTTGTTCACACATATAGATACTCGTCGTCCACAACTTAAATTTTCTCTTTTTATTCCTAAAACCCGTATATCAAACTTTTCGATTATAATTGTTGTCTCTCTTGTGAGCTTGCAAAATTTACAATTAAGTTACCGACAAAGCATAAGGATATTATCTATATATGGGAGATATATCGCAGCTACAGTTATGTCCTTTTTAGCTTCTACATATGATAGTACGCATTGCAGAACCAAATAACATCATGTCATAAAATCACCCAAAATAGGAACTACAATTTTACAACAAAAAGAGAATCAAAGGGGAAATACATATATAATGTTAACCCACTAAACATATATCAGTTCTCTATATATAATCCAAGCCCAATTTCTGCCTCATTCTCTCATGAAAAATATGTACATGCAAAAAAGAGAGACAAAATAGATATTAAGTTACATAAAGATTGGAACTTCTCTCTCTCAATATATATATATATATGGAAGTACTATATAAGAGTTATATATGTAGTTTATAGCTATGATCGATCAAGGCTCTTGCTTGAAGAAAATGGAAGGAAATATCTCCTTCAAGAGCTCGTATTCACCTCCTTGATGATACTCTTGATAAGAGTTAGGGTTTGCATTCACACTACCATAACCACTCTGTTCATATCCGTAGTTCGAAGCTGCCGCTGCAGAACCGCCGCTAGTCGTATAAGCCGACGACCGAAACATATCATGTGTGAAACTTCTCGGATTTATGAAGTCAGCGGAATACATAGCAGCCGCGGCGGAACTTCCCCGGAGATTAGTCGGAATCGGGTGATTGTGTTGACCCTCGTAAGTTGTAATCACAACCGTTGGATCTTGGAAAGATCTCTCCACTCGCTTCTTGACATTGCACCTTTGCGTTGTACATCTATAGTAACTCCTATTTTCGTTTGCATTTGCAAAGTATTAGTTACAAAACACAGTAATATAATTTCTTATATGAAACAATAAAATGCAAATGCAGAAATGAAAAAAAAAAAACAAATTGAAATACCTTGGATAAGGGCTGTTTTTGACGGCCTTTTGGCCGTATTTTCTCCATCTATAACCATCTTCAAGATGATCAACTTCGCTTTTAGTCATAAACGAGACTCGTGGCTCTCTTTGTTTCTTCTCCTCCTTCTTTTTCGTTTTACCTCTGAAATAATTAATTATAATAAAATTACTACAACATACTAAATTAAATTCCTAGATCCTAAGATGATGCATGGTAACATTTTGATATTCCATATGATTTCATAGAAAAATATTATATAAATGACTTACACTTTTTTGGAGCTTTGATTTTCTTCACCTCCATCAACTAACTCTCGTTTCCTCTGGCTCTTACCGGAATCTTCGCCAGGATGATCAGCCTCGCTAGAGGAAGAGGAAGCGGAAACCCTAGTTGGAGTCTCACCAATAACGTCATTAGTTACATCGGGTTTAGATTCTTGATCGATCGAAGAGTTGAAAACCTCTGAGGAAGAGGGAGAATGACCAAAAGTTTTCTGAAGTAAAGAGTCGTACGCTCCAGGAGAGCTTTGGAGGCAATCGGCGAAGGAGTAGGAAGATGGATCGAAACCGTTGTTTCCATAAGAAGATGGAGTAGCGGTAGGGAGATTCATCATTTCGTACAAAGATAAGGATGAAGGGTATTGGTAGTTGTAGAGATCTTTGGTTTCATTGGACATGGTGAAGAACAATGAAGAGAAAGAAAGGAAAAAAAGTGAAGAGAAGTAAAGAGGAAGAGAGAAGAAAAGCCTTTTAGGTTTGGGGATTAGGTTTTTCTCCTATGGGGTCTAGATTGGTGTTTGGACTTTAATTGGGTCTTCGTCTCTCTTTCTCGTATTTATGCATTTTGAAACTCAAAAAAGGATGAGAGAGAGAAAGAGACTGATGAATAATATGCTTTTGGCTAATTTGATTTAGAAAGGAGTTAATTAAGTAAAAGTATGATGAGATTTAATTCAATGGTACGTACGTGTGTGAATCCATAGTTGTCCTAATACGTTTCCTTTTCTCTATTTACTTAGTTTTTTCGACCTTTTCTCAATAGTATTTCTCTTTACATGCGAATTTTTTTATTTCTATTAAGATGATCACTTTTAAAATCTGTTAATACAGTAGTTGTTGATCACTTCTCGGTATAATTTTGAATTCGATGAATAAGAAATGTTGACAAAATAGAACTAGAACTAATAATGTGAAAGATAAAAAAAAAGTCAATCTAGCTTATATGTATTTAACAAATAAGATATACTAGATGTACATGTTATTAATTGAATTGCAATATCATTTTGTGCCTTTTGAGTTTTAAATGTTTTTTAGTATTTGGCAATATGCACTTTATATAAAGCTAAGTTGACAAAAGAAAAGAGTTGCAAAGTGGCTTCTAGTGAGGAAACATATTTATCCTACGTAATTTTGTGTGTACGAAAACTAATACTATTATTTAAATCAAAAAGAAAATCGGATATTTAATTTCAAGTCCTTATATAATAGTTCGAGTCTTTGAATTCGTATCTTCTTTAAAATTTCCCAAAATCTTTTTTAATTGTTTTTGCCACATTCGATAAAAACATGCAGGAATTGTGGGTTCGTTTGGTGTGATGCCTTTTTAATGGGGCTAAAAAGTAAGATATGAAAAGTTCACACCTTCGATTTTTTTTTTTCAGCTCTACACGTGGAACAGTGAAAGGAAGTGACAAACAGCCGCGGCGAGGAAGCGCGTGTGGAAAGGCGACGTAATTGAAGGAGTCTTAGTCAGCGAAGACTATGGCTTACCGGGAACCGGAAACAGTCAGTCACCGGTCGCTTGGTGTGAAGAACGAAGGAAGAGGCAGTCAAAGATTCAAGCCAAAAAAGGTTAAAAAGCTTTTTCAACAAATAAAATAAAATAAAATGTATTTGAAACATAAAATAAAATGTATTTGAAAAATAAAATAAAATGTATTTGGGAGTATTAGGCAGCCACGTGTAATTACTGGCACCGGCATTTGACCGTCGCCGACACATGACTGGGCACGTGCTAGACTGTCCTCTCTTCTTCTTCTTCTTCTTCCCGCACTGCTTCACGAACCTTAATAATTATTCATAAGTGAATTTAAAATTCCTAGTCAAGAGGCAATAATATACAGAGACCCTACATATTTTGGTGTAATATAATTTCTTTATATATATACATAAATCTTGATACTACAATTTTTAGCAGAGACAATTATAATGGAATATACTGCAAAACTTGTTGTTTTTGACGTCACTGCAAAACTTGTTACATTTCAAGGAAAATTGGTTATATATGGGGACACTGAGTGGAGTGGATCGTTATGCTGACTGATGTATGATGTCATCATTACGCCAACGCAATTTCTTTTCACATTAGATCTTGAGAACTTTCTCTTGGCAAGTAAAGGAGCGTTTAAATGTATAAAACTGAGGAAAAAGATGGTCAAACCTATATTATTAAATGCTAACATGCATTATGTAAATTGTGATTACGCTTTTTTAACCAGTCAGAAATTTCTTTTATAGATAATCGTACAGTTTTATTTAGGCGTTAATCGTGGGGAAGTTGTTATGAACCTGATGCTAAAACTTTTTTTTTTTTTTTTTGGGTGATCGAGCTAGTAATTAATCGTTTTCATCATGGAAATTGATAGATACATGAGGAGACATAAAATGCCTAACCGACATGACAAATGAGAAGGGGACATACATCAACTTTAGTGTGGTCAAAGTAAAATATTTACAAAGATGACTAAAAACTGGCAAGATAAAAACAAAATATCTTGGAATTTTTCGTTTTAATCAGAACAAATTTGATACTTCACATGGTCTAGTGGTTTCATTTCGCTCACCATTCATTTCTCTGGTAGGTGAAGGGTTCAACTCATTTCATTCTCTTCACGTTCCTAAGTTTTTGGATTATAAATTACAATGGACTACGTCTGATAATCTCTGTGCGTTTGACAATCTCTATATAAAAACTAGAACGTAATAGATGGTCCGACATAACATACTCAAATATCTTTGTCACTATGATATACTAAAATCTCCAAATAACACTTTTAAAACAAAAATGAATCACAGGACTATGCTTAGCCTTAAATCAGGTGTACTGTATAATTATTTTCTTATTAATGAGAAAAGTTAAACCATGATTCCCATGTTTTTAGCCCCCCTTTTTGGTCAAAAACGAAGTATGATGATAAACGTTTTCCAGAAAAGCAAATACTAATCGAGTAATCTGTCCAAATTAAAAATGAGTGAATAATTATCGATGAACCGAAAGAGACATCAACTATTCTCATTTGACCAAAAACATCAAATCGAATTATTCTTTTATTAGGAAAATAAGCTTCAACTATTATCGGATTACACAGCTAATATAATATAATGATCTCCAAGGACATAAATAATTCGAAACTTGTATTGCATATAGTGGTAGTAGCTAGTATCTGCTTCTCGTACCTATCCACAATGCATATTAAATAAAATATACATACATATACATTTATAGTTTAATTTAGGCACAAACTGAACGCCGTAATTGGTGCCTAATCGTTTGCGTTGTCATATCCGTAAAGCTTCTTCATTTGAATGTAGCCCCCACATTCATAAAGTTATTTGTTACTTAATTAATGTGATTTTTCTTTTTGGTTGGTTCGCTAATTACCGTAGGTGAGACCGTGAACCTCTGTATCCGTAACCTCTGTATATACACATATACACACATATATAACTGTATCTGTCTGCAGTTGAAATGTCTGACCTATTTTGGGGATACGTGCCTAACTTACAAAGATATTATAAATATATACATCAAAAATGTATTATGATTACTTGTATATTTACTAGTAAGAAAATAAAAGAAAAGAAGAATGAAATTTGACCTCCAAAAAGAGAATGAAAATGTTGACTTATAACCTTTTTAATAAAATAACAATTGGGGCAGGTTTGCTGTTAGGTGTGTGACAATATTATTATTATTTTGCTAGTATATATAAATAAAAAAGGAATCTCTTGTATTTTCTGTTCTTTCACACACATCCCTCTTTCATAAAAATTTGAGTTGTTAGAGCTGAAAATTTAAATTTTTTCTAGTAAGATAATCATGTTTGAATGGAATTATAAAGAATAGGAAAATAAATTTCACTATTGTATGTTGAGATATATCTCATGATTAACACATTTTTTTCTCCTACCATCCGAATTGAACTTCTGTTTAATTGGGAAGATAACTAATTTGATCAAGCTGATAAATTGACAGTACGTAACACTCTTTCAAAACTGTTAAAGAATAAATTTCATTTATATTTTCTGGAATTTTCTTTTCCGAATAAAAATTTAACTGTATGTGTATTCCATACGAACCAAGAAAAAGGTTCGATAAGACATTTTAAGAATCCAGATTTATATACATTGAACCATATAACTGTTGTTCCTAACAGTGGTCAGTAATATCTCTGAGTCGCTGATTTAGTCATTTAGATGAGAAACATATCTGAAAATCGTACCAAAGTAAACCGTTGGCATAACCATTTGGCACGTCATGAAACTGGTTAAGAAAAACCAAGAATTCCTCCTCAGTCCTCATCATATTGGCGGGCCAAAGGAGAGGGTATATATTGGGGTCTGGGGTGGGGATGTGGTAAATCAGTGAACCATGCTTAACCAAATTATGAATGATGAACCTCTTGATGGTATGAACCGACTAACTTAAACTAATCCGGACTAAACTAAACCGAATAAACCTAGATACTAACTAATTCCGATAAAAATAAAAAGAGAAAGGAACGATAAACTTACTAAAAGACTCACATGAATTTACTGGAAGCTCACCCGGAAGCTCGTCTGAAATTTGACAGGAGTCGCAAGAAAAATTCACTAGAAAAAATTCACCGGTGGTTGGTCGTCGGATAATTCAACAACAACTAACCACTGGGCAAAGCACTGGTCAAATACCGCAGTATCCAAACATCACTCTCTTTACTTGTACCTGTTGAGATATGAGTATGAGAAATGTGGCTTAAGCATTTAAAGAAATTGGGAGAAAAGGAGTAGTTTGATCGCTGAATATATTCCTATCAAATCATACACTTGCACGAGAAGAAACTAGCAAAGCTGTTGTCATGTCATCAGGACATCTCTTGAGTTCTGGATGTTGTCGTGTTTTCTTGTCTTTTTTTTTTTATGGTCAAACGAACGTTTTTCTTGTCTATTTGATGGTAGCTCTTGTGAGCTTTACGTCATTACTAATAGCATACTTCTGGTGTGAATTATTTTATGCTCGGAGCATATTAATGAAGAAAATAGCAATACAATGTTCGCGTTGCGATTTCTCTAAAGTTGGGATGATGGCGCGTAGCACATATATAATTTGCATACTAGTAACATATAACGCACTGCAACAACATATGAAAAAACCGCAGAGTTGTTTAATATCAATTCAATACGTAGATAAGAATTACAATATCATGAAGCAAAAAGTATCGATCTGCTATTCTATAGGAAATCTTTTAAGAAAAAGTAACAAAAGACATAATTATTGGAAATGGTAACTTGATTATAATTAAGCATTACAACAAGGATTCTACAACACTTGTTGGAAATAGGCTCAGCACCATTTTAAAGTTTTTCTTGGGTTTGCATCGGCCTAGATCCCAATAAAAAATGGATAATCTTAATTGTCTTATAAATAAAAAAAATATTATCCCGAAATTTTTTTAGAAGTTTCTCTATCTTAAAAAGAAGGAGTCTAATAGAAAACCCGACTTAGAAGTCTTATAAAAAAGACAATATGAAGACAAGAGAAGACATTAAGAAACAAGAGTAATTCAGAGAGCTTAAAGATCAAGAGAGAAACACTTTCGAGTGATTTCATATTTTCTTAGTTCTAAATCCACTCATCAAACTTGATGACGCAAATTTCAATCCTTTTAATTTTCCATCTCCACATCAATCGATAAAAACCCTTATTCAATTTTCTTATTCCCACAAACTTTAATCTCTAATTGTACTTTAGTGAGGTTCTGGTTCAACAATACTTACATTTGCTTTTGCTTTGCTCAGTAGAAGGGAGCCATACATGTAGAAAGCAAGACCCAAGATGCAGACGCCCAACACAGTGCCAATGGCTGCTGACAAAAGATACACGTCCATCTTCTTCTCCCTCACCACACCACTAATCTCTACTCCTTCTAAACTTTGTTTTTCTTCTTCTTTTTCTCGTGAACAAAATATACTTATATACACGTATTGTCAACACTAACTTCACATTTTTGTAAACACATCAGCAAAAGTTGGTAAATTACTACTAGGGAAAATCCTAAAATTTTACATTTTGTTATTAGCTAGGGAAATAAGAAGGGAATGTTTACATCTTATGGTGCTTTATTGATTGTTTGTCACGCATACATCGTAAGGTTTCTAAAATACTCCAAATACTGAAATTGTGATATTTTCTAGTACTAGTTAAAGTATCCTTTATTAGATATGTATTTCATTATTTCCTTTTGTTTTTTCTTCCCATCAGTTTTCTTGTTTACTTTTATGGAAATTTATCGTTAATAGTAATACATCGTAAGATTCTTTCTAAAACACTCCAAAGACTGAAACGGTGATATTTTAATACTAGAAAATATATTATTTTTAGATACGTATTTCATTATATTTCCCTATCAGATAAGCCGGCCACGAGTTGGTAGTCTCTCTTGAATAGCGAACAGAGGATGAAAGAGAAGCGTGGGAGTGTTATGGCGTACCGAGAAGCGTGGGAGTGTTATGGCGTACCGAGAAGCGTGGGAGTGTTATGGCGTACCGAACCAAGAAAGTTCGGTCAGATCATTAAGCACCCAATTTTATATACACTGTACATTGAATGAGTGTATCCTGGCTTAACCAATTACGCAAAGGCAAAACCAACGACATAATTAAGATCCGGTTGAAGTAAACCCGGACATATCATTACCCATTTGGCCATTAGCATCATCAGCATCGTTGATCAGGTTGTAATTTGCAACTACTGTAAACTAAAGCTAAAACAAAATGTTGCAGAGGATCAATCGCCACTGCTACTATCCAAGAGATCTCCAAGAGTAATTTTTCCATTGCTGCATCGGTCGAGTTTGTCAAACTGTTTGGAGATTGGAATTATGTCTTTATCCGTTATTTTCTCCATCTCCTTCAGTTTGTAAATCACATACTCCGCTTTACTGCAAAAACCAAAAAAACCAAAAGACATCTCCGGTTAGAGCTAACTAGCAAGTAGCAAGCAAGGCATATATACATGTCCTGAATCCATAAAATGAGACTAAGCCTCCTTTTCACAGTCATTCAAACTTTAGATAAAGCCAAAAAACATCATAATCTAGAAGACCACAATGACAAAATAAACATGCTCTGGCACATTGACATACTTCAACTAGGCAAAAAAACAAAGTTTACGTTCCTACAGGAATCTAACATCTTCAAGAATTTAGTAACTAACATCTTCAAGAATGTTTTTATTTTCCATGACCTTTTAAACACAGACGAAAATGGAGGGACTCACATTAAAGATCCATTAGAACCTTAAGGACTGTGTCAAAGCATATAAAATGGAATAGTCAAATACCTCACACAGCCATTGTTGTCGATATCTGCAGCGAAGAACTGAGAGACAGACATTGTCTCACAAAGCACTTTCTTCGCTCGTTCTCTGTTCCTCTTATCTACTCTCGCCTCAGCCAAATACAAAAAAGCTCGAGCCACGGCTAATGTAGACACAAGCAGCCATATCGCAGCGAAAAGCCTACCGGGCAACGTCTTAAAAGCCCGGTCTCCATACCCAACAGTAGTAACCGACATAACCGAGAGATAAAACGAATCCAACCAATCGATTTCTTCAATGAAATGCATAATCCCAACACCAACAGCAATGCACAAAACCACAACACCTAATGCCAAACCCACTTTCAACCTAATCCTCATCCTTCCTTTCTTCACATCGATGATATACGACCTCCTTTTATCTGGCTCGTCTCTCCTCTTAGCAGAGTCTAACATATAACTCTCTTGAAGATCAAGAACGTAAGAGACCATCCCACTAAGCAAAATATCAATAAAACCAAACCCAACAAGCACGAACATGATCGAGAACAGCTTAGTAACCACACTGTTCGGTGTTATGTCTCCATAACCAATCGTGCACATTGTAACGATACAAAAGTACAACCCATCAACAACAGGATGTGTCTGATTCACTACGTAATGATCACGGTTCAACCAATAGATAAGCACACCTAAAGAGAGATACACAACGAGAAGAAGAAAAGCTTGTCTTACGACAGAACGTGATGAGTCCAGACTGCTCTGTTGGCGAATTGGGTGATGAAAATCATTGATTACAGCCATTGCTGGTGCCGTCTTTGACCGGTGGAGCGCGTGGCCGAGGTACGGTTCAGCTTGTGGCGGGGGGGGGGGGTCTAGAGTTGAGGAATCGGAGAACGTATCGGCGGCTGCGGCTGCTGCGGCGGCGGAGGAAGACGGTGAGTGTAGAGAATCAAAGTATTGAGAGGAATCTCGCGGCGAGCGTGAAAAGGGTCCGAAGATTAAACGGTCTTTGAACTCCGACGGTGTCATCGGCATCGGAATAGCAACTTCGCCGTCTTCCGGTAAAGGAAACAGAATCGGCGGAGGTTTTCTCATTCTAGGGCTAATCATGTATTGGAGTAATGGGTCCATGTTGTTGTTGCTGTTGTTGTTATTGTCGTTTGCCATTTTATGCGCCGGAAAAGAGAAAAACCGGTGGTGGTTTTCCGATTTAGAAAGGTAACGAATTTGTCGGAAAACGGTTTCTTGTTTTGGTAATAAAGTCGGCGACTCGGTGGCTTGTAGGGGCTTGAAGCTAAGAGAGGTAAGTGGTGGGACGAAAAGAGTGGAAATACCGAGAAAAGGAAGAGACTTTTCTTTAATCTCTCACACGGACCGAAGTAGAAGCAGAAATGGCGCTTTCCTCTGTTTTCTTGTGGTTATTACATTTTTAGACACAAATCAAAGGTTTGTTATATATAAATCACATTAATTATGATATGATCTTTGTTTAGCAACAATTAGAAACATTGATGCTATTCAGCCTATTTTATTGCAAAATAATAGGGAATCTTCTTCAGTGATTAATTGGGATGACTTTGTTTGTTTTATATATATACTAGGATTTTACCCGCTCTTTGTGCGGAGTAAAGTGTTTTAACCCGTATTTACGTAAAATAATTATTTTAAAAAAATAATAAAATGTATTTTATAAAAATTATATTATTAAAATTAAAATTAATATAATATTATTTAATTGAAAAATATTATGATAGAAAATTGTTTGAATTCATATTTCTCATGATAAATAAGTATATGATGAACATAAAAAACCTTTACACATTGTTTGATAATACAAAACATTTACATATTTTAAAATCTAGTTATTAATTCATATTTACATGAGGTAAAGTTTTATATAATTTTTTCAATTTAATATCAATTTTTTGAATAAAATCTATTAATAAAATATGATGTATTTTAGATAAAGTTATTAATATAATAAATATATTTTTTAATAAAATGAAATGATCATAGATATTAAAAAAAAATTGTTGATTATATAATATTTTGGTTAGATTCTTGTGAAATTTTAGAATTAGGTTGAAAATCTTTCACTTAAATATTTTTAGATTTGGAAAAAAATCCAAATAATTCAAATTGAAAATC
>OVBI01000650.1:0-60922 GCA_900406495.1 Sisymbrium altissimum
GTAAGCTTTGAGCTGCTGGAAAGCTTCCTCGCATTTTTCTGTCCAATCGAATTTCTTGTTTTCCCTTAACATGTCGTAAAAAGGGAGACATTTATCGGTTGATCGAGATATGAATCTGTTAAGCGCAGCTACATGTCCACTAAGTCTTTGGACCTCTCTTTTGGTCCTTGGGGAAGCCATGTCGATCAGGGCGTTGATTTGTTTCTGTTTGCTTCGATACCTCGATGGGTTACTAAGTACCCGAGGAATTCCCCAGAAGAGACTGCGAATCTACACTTTGTGGGATTGAGTTTCATGTTGTGTTTGTTCAAGCAATCGAAACAATCCGATAAGTGTTTCACGTGATCCTCCTCTTCGAGGGATTTTACGAGCATATNCGTTGGTAAGTCGCGCCAGCATTCTTCAGTCCGAAAGGTATCACTTTGTAGCAATACGTTCCGCGATCTGTAATGAATACTGTTTTTTCTCGATCATCTGGATTCATCATAATCTGGTTGTAACCAGACAATGCGTCCATGAAAGAGAGTAGCTTGTTTCCAGCTGTTGCCTCGACTAGTCTATCGATGTGCGGAAGCGGGAAACTATCCTTGGGACAGGCCTTGTTAAGGTCCATAAAGTCCACGCAGACACACCACTTTCCATTCTTTTTTTTGACGACTACCAGATTGGCAAGCCAATCGGGATATCGCACTTCAGTGATTGATCCAACTTTGAGGAGTCTTTCGACTTCGTCATTGACTGCCCTTGCCCTTTATGAACCAAGTTTTCGCTTTTTTGCTTGATCGGTTTGAAGGTTAGATCAACGTTGAGCTCATGGCAGGTCGTATTGATGTCAATACCTGGCATGTCTTCAGCTTTCCATGCGAAAGTACGCAATACCTGGAGAGCAATGAGCTCGGATTTGATTGGTTTATTAAGGTTTGCACCGATTTCAACGCATCTCTCGGGATGGGAGTCGTCGATGCATAATGAGACCACCGGTTCAGATGGACTTTCATCTTTCTGCTCCTTGGCATCCTCCAGATGAAGTTGGTGGAGGAGTTTTGAGAGCTCAGCCCCTGCCTTTCGTTTTTCCTTCTCTAAGGGTTTATCTGTTACAGGATTCCGAAGTTTATGTTCGATAAAGAGAGAAGTTCGAGAGCTCTTTTGTTCTCCCCAAATCGTTTCGATTCCTGTAAGAGTTGGGAACTTAAGGCAAAGGTGGTAGGTGGATGGGATGGCCTTGATGGCGTTAAGCCAGGGCGTTCCCATCACAGCATTATAGATGGTCGGATGATCAGCTACTGAGAACTGAACTGATGTGGTTCCTCCAGCCGTAGTAACTGGAAGGATGATAGTTCCTTGGGTCATTGATATGCGTCCAGAGAAACTTGTCAGTGGTTTAGGTTCGTTCAACAGTACATACTGTCCTGTTTCCATCCTATCTAGGGTTTTCCGATAGATCACGTTTACTGTGCTACCAGTATCAACCAAAACCTTAGATACATCGTTGTCGCCTATTGTGAGTTGAATCACAAGCGGACCATCATGGGGATGGATGACTCCATAAGCCTCCGACTGATCGAAGGTGAGTGCATCCTTCGTCTTATTCTTCGATTCTGATCGATCAGTGTTGTCCCCTGCTTGTCGCTAAGAAGCTTTTATCGAAGATATCGAATCGCAGAAGAACGACGATCCTCCCATGATTGTGATCACCGAGGATTCAATGGGTTGCCCTAAGGATATCGGGAAAGTTTCCTTTCCGGATTGGATCCAATCCTTGGAGATCCCTAGAATCGGTTCGGCTTCACCAAGCGGATGATTCGAGTTAGTTGATCTTGGCATCTTTCGTTTCTCAGAGTAAGAAAGCTTTTGAATACCCTCCTTCTAGCGCCAAAATTGTGGGAACGAGATTTCACACAATGTATTTTCGGAAAGTGAATTTGATAACTAGGTCCCAAAAGTTCTGGAATGAAAAACCTCTTGAAAGATTTTGGTAAATTTCCGCAAAAGTGAAGAATAAGAAAAAAGGAAAGATGAGAATACGATTTTATTGCTAAATCTCGAATGAATAGTATATTACGAATCTATTGAATGTCCTACAAGAGGTAGGGATCGATCCTTATTAATACTAAGACAACATAAGCCCTAGACGACCTAAGTTTCGATGTGGGACAAAAGGTCTATTCATTTTTTCGATGATTTTTCCATAAATCTTCGAGGAAACTTCTAGAAGCTTCCATAGGTCGGTTTCAGCCCTTGTCGGTCCATCTTTCCAGCTCGGCCCAATTCGATTGACGAAACATCGCGATGTTTTGAGAAGCTTACGAAAACATCGGTATGTTTACGAAAAGACACTGACGACGAAGAACGAAGCGAAACGAGACGGAACAAGAAGTGTCAGCCAGCTCGGTCAGCATTTCCTACCAAGCTGGACAGAAGTCAGCTTGCTGACCGTCCAGCTCGGTAGCCTGGGTGCAGGAAATGCTAAACTGGCTTTCTTCCAGGTCGATGGTGTCGTCCAGCTCGGTATACAGGATGAGAGGAGATCTTCCGATAAGTCGTGGGATGCGTTCAGCTCGATGTGCTGAAGGGTGTCGGTCAGCTCGGTAGCCAGGAAGGTGGATTTTACCGAGCTGACTGGCATGTGTCGTCCAGCTCGGTAGGATTGGTGAAGGAAACACCCAGCCAGTTGCCCCAAGCTTCCGTACCGAGCTGGACTGCAACTCCCAACTTGTGGATGGCATAACTTTCTTGTATAAACTCCGTTTGATCTGATTCTTCTTCTGGGAGATTCATAATTGAGTTGCGAACATTGTCCAAGTTGTGTTATGTTCAAAAGCCTTGTGGTTTGGAAGATACACCTCGATAATTGAACACATATCCTGACTGCTCTGTGCTGATCAGATCGACGTTTTGTGACAAATGCTTTGCAAAACATGCATCCAGATCATTTATTCTGACCAGCTCGGTAGGATTGGCTACCAAAATACTGATCTGGCTGTTTTGCAAGCTGGGTTGATTGCCTTTCACTCGAAAAATCGTAACTTTCATCGGTTTATCGGAGGAATCATTCAAAGGATGAAATGATCAGCCGAACATGACAAAGAGATGTCAGTCAGCTCGGTATCACTAGAGGGTAGGGATACCGAGCTAGCTGTCTTGTTTCGTCCGGCCAATCGTCCCTTGTTTGATGAATTCCGAGTTCATCAATTTCTCGGAAAAACCTCCCGAAAGATAAAATCCTTTCTTTCTTCACAGAGTTATCGACAAAGTGGTTCGAAATGAAGTTTCTCCGAACCCATATGTAAATATGGAAACTATTTTTCGATATTCAAATATTTTAATCGTTAATTCCGGAAACGTGGGTTTTGACCCCAACACACGACGAGCTATAGAAGGAAAGACACACCACGACTTGTTGCAAGTCTTTTACATGAAGATTATCCCGGAAATTTTGCGACCCCAACTCCTAAAGGTATCATGAGTCTGGTGCAAGGAAAACTTGGAGTGAAAGTATCATACTCAACCGCTTTAAGAGGCAAAAAACAAGCAGTTACAGATGTTCGTGGTAGTCCACAAAAAAATTATCAGATGCTGTACTGTTATATGCACATGGTAGAGAAGGTGAATGCTGGTACTAAAACAAGTGTATTCATAGATGAAGAGAAAATGTTCAACTACTTTTTTGTCGCATTGGGAGCTTGTGTGGAAGGGTTTCAAGCGATGAGAAAAGTGTTAATTGTAGATGCCACATTTCTGTCCACTGTATATGTGGGTGTGTTAATTTGTGCGAGTGCTCAGGATCCTAATCATCACCACTATCCGATTGCGTTTGGTGTTCTTGACGGGGAGAAAGATGCAAGTAGGAAATGGTTTTTTAAAGAACTGAAAACCGTTATACCAGACTCCCCAGAATTGGTATTTACTACTGACCGGAATGCAAGCCTCATCAAGGAAATTCGTGAAGTGTATCCATTTGTAAAGCATGGGTACTGTCTTTGGCATCTGTCCCAGAATGTGAGAGGAAGAGTTTCTAATGTCAATAAAGACACAATTGCAGAAAAATTCAGAGAGTGCGGTAAGATGTATTCAGAGGTTGAGTTTTTGGATGCTTATGGTGAATTTAGAAGGAGATATCCTTCAGCTGCAACGTATCTGGATGATAGTGTTGAGGTTAAAAAAATGGGCAAGGTGTTACTTTCCAGGCGAAAGGTACAACATAGCTCCTCAAATACTGTTGAATCAAGGAATGGTGTTTTTTAAAAAGCGAGAAAGTACTCGCTATTGCCCATGATTGATACGATAATTGAAAAATTCTCAGAATGGTTTAACACCCATAGGAAGGACTCATGCGGGAGATCAGATGGACATAAACTTGTGCCTTTTGTGGAGAATGTAATGCACAACAGATGCAAGGAAGCACATCACTTAGCTGTTACAGAGCTAAACAGCTTCGAACTTGAATACAGTGTAATGGGGAAAGATGGAAAATGTTATGTTGTGAATTTGATAAGGAAAAAGTTGCAGTTGCAGGCGATTTGATATAGACAAGTATGCTTGTGTGCACGCAATAGCTGCTGTCATATTATATATGAAGCGTGAGGATAAGCCACGAGATATTCATGTACGATTTGTGCTCTAAATATTATTGGGTAGAGCAGTGGGCATTGGCATATTACAGAACCATCTACCCAGTTCCACCCATGTCTGAATGGGTCATTCCTGAATAAATAAAAGGAAATAAAATCTTACCTCCATCCTACACCAAAGAAACAGGAAGGAAACAAGAGACAAGGTTTCCTTCAGCTGGAGAAAAAGCGCCATAAGAAGAAAACAAGTAATAAAAGAGTGAAGGGAAGACGCTTGGCTGATTGGTTTGAGCCGGTTCAGAGTAAGCCAGTTGAGAGTGAGCCTTAACTCAGTGTATTGAATTGTATTTCTTTTGATTTCAGAAGTTGTAAAACTTGGTAAAACTGTGTTTCGTTTTGATGGAAACATTCTTTATAATTTGGTAAAACTCTGTTTTGTTTTGGTGGAAACATTCTTTATAACTTGGTAAAACTATGTTTCGTGTTGGTGGAAACATTTTTTAAAGCTTTACCAACTGTGTATCGTATTGGTGAAAATTAAACCACAATCTAAGGAAATATATAAATACGTATTATGGATATTAATTATCCACAATATTGGATAAATAACATAAATTTAAACGCAATTATGGACAGTCGTCGGAATATATAGAGAAAAAAAACTATTACCTTTTATGATGACTATGTATACTAAAACAGAAAAAAATGTGCACAATGTATTTTGTGACATGTGAATGCAGAGAAATTTTTGTAATAAACTAAAAACGCGTACAAACAGCAGTAAAACTAGCAAAGTGAAATTCTGATCATGTAACACTGATAACATGTGAAAAACCCACAAAGTACAACTGTGTTTTAAATGTAACACTTGGAAACTAAGAACAACTATGTGGCGCACATGTGAAAAAGACGGTGCACATGTGAAAAAGACGGCACAAATGGGAGACGACAGACCACAATTGTTATTTTACAGCCCACATTATCGTTATTTCCAGACCCACTCAGGTGTTATATAAAATTGGTTTTATGCTCTTATTTTCATATGACAAAACTCTAGGGTTTCTTATCATAATTAAGCTGCCGCCTCCTTCCTCCTCTGGATTCCTCCTCCTCTACTGTCCGGATCTCGGTCTCTCGTTTCATTGAATCAAAAGTAAGTTCGTTTATATGTAATTCTTTCCAACGCTTCATTTTTTAGATAGGGGGACTTTCCAGCCATTGATCCATCATAGCCTAACCCCGTTTATAATATTAACATCAGATCTGCGAAATGGATCCGAATGATCCCAACTACCATTCCGACAAGATGAACAAGTATTTAATGGAAAGACTTTACCATGTCGCGGATGCTGATTATGGCATAATGCATCGTTGTCCTTGTGGAGAAAAAATCATACGGGAAGTCCTTCAACCCGCAGTTGAACTCGACGCTGCACAGAGATACTTCATTTGCAAAGCGTATGAGGTTAGTGTACTTAGTAAATATTAGTTAAATATTAGAAGCATGGTTGAATGGTTGAATATGTACTCTATATTTTTAACTGCAGAATGATGGGTTACACGCAAGGAAAATATGGATTCACACCATCGAAGAGGAGATTGAAAAATGTCCCACAGAGATTCGGGAGGTGTTAGAGAGGTTCTCAGAATTCGCAGACTTTCGAAGGCAGCTAGCAAAAACTCGTGAAGAAATTGCAGATCTGAAGAAGATCATTGCGGGTCGAAATAATGCTTAATGTGGTCCGCTTAATGTTGTGGAATGTACTTTACTTTCGAAGGATCCTCTTAGTAACCTATGTTGTAACATCAGAATTCGCAGACTTAATTATGTTTTGGTATTAATCACTATTTAAGTTTTCATGATACTTCTTTTCAGTACGTTACAAAATTTTTCTTAATAATATTAATGTTACAAAAACAAACCAACATAGTATTTCCTAGTAATACTAATGTCACAAAGTTAAAGCAACATAGTTTTCTTAATAATAAAGACTAGAGTTTTTTCCAAATAAAACGAGTGTTTCCTAGTAATACTAATGTTACAAAGTTAAAGCAACATAGTTTTTCTAAAAATAAAGACCATAGTTTTTTCCAAATAAAACGAGTGTTTCCTAGTAATACTAATGTTACAAAGTTAAAGCAACATTGTTTTTGTAATAATAAAGACCAGAATTTTTCTAAATAAAACGAAATTCACACACCACATCAAAGTCATACTTAGTTGTTCCTACTAACACAGACCACCATAGTTTTTCCTAATAATACAGAGCAACATAGTTTTTCTAATAATGCATTACGGTTGCTATTTTTGCTGCTTACTCCTCAGACGAGTGTTTGGCTTCTCTGCTGGTTTTTCATTCTGCTTTCCCTTTTCTCCCACTGGGGCTTTGTCCTTCTTCTTTCCCTTTTCTCCCATTGGGGCGTCTGCCTTCACCGTTTTTGCCTTCTTCTTCGCTTTCGCCTCCTTCGCTTCCTCCTCTTCCTGGAATTAAAAAACATTTATACAAATATACAGACGTATGCTCTCCTGGAACACTTACTACAATAATATAACTCTTTCTACCTTCCTTTTCCTTGTGTATATCTTAATCCTCTTCCCGCCTTCTCTCCTTACTTGGCTACATCTACTACTACTTATCTTTGCCACCTCCCGCCTTCTCTCCTTACTTGGCTTCTCCGGTTCCTCCACATCCTTCTCTGCTTCCTCTCCCTGCTTCTCCAGTTCCTCCACATCAACATCCTTCTCTGCTTCCTCTACCTGCTTCTCTGCTTCCTCTACCTGCTTCTCCGGTTCCTCCACTTCCTTATCTACATTATGTCCCTGCTTCGCGGGTTCCTCCACTTCCTTCTCTGCATTCTCTAGTTCCTGCGCCTAGTATTACCAAATAATACCAATTATTACCATCTCCCTTTCAGTTATACATATAATTACTACGTATTACATTTTCGTTTTATAACTTACCTCCCTTTCCTTCTCGGGTTCGTCTTCCTTCTCTGAATCCTCTCCCTCCTTCTCTTCATGCTCTACTTCCATATCTGCATGTCCGTCTCCGTCTCCGTCTCCGTCATGTACATGCTCTACTGGACCCTGCATACATGCATTCTCTAGTTCCGCCTAGTGTTACCAAATAATACCAATTATTACCAAATAATACCAATTATTACCATCTCCCTTTCAGTTATACCTATAATAACTAAGTATTATATTTTCGTTTTATAACTTACCTCCCCTTCCTTCTCTGAATCCTCTCCCTCCTTCTCTGCATACTCCACTTCCATATCTGCATTTCTCAAATCACCATGCCCGTCTCCGAACTGGTCATCCATTTCGTCGAATTGCCTTTTACCCTCCAGTTGTTCGTTCACATAAGCTTTCACTGGTGCGGACCTTTTTGTCAACCCTTTTAAACTTTGATCCAACCCATCAACCTTCTCATTAAGTTTCTTAAACTCTTCTTCCATCATGGCAAACCTCTTCACCACCTCTGCCATCCCTGAATCCGCTATCTCAGCACTCTGGCCAGCATTTTCTTCGCCCTCCACATTCTGATCCTCTTCATTTCCACCTTTTTCTCGGGCAGCCACATCACCCACGTACATCTCTTCAAAAAATATGTCTTTTCTTCACTGATAAGCCTTTTTGTCCAACCATCAACCACAACATCATCATAATCACGGTCATCTTCTTCACCCACAATTTTATCCAGAACCAAGTTTTCATCAACAGTTGCCAACAAAATACTTTCGATTTCCTATGCATTAAAAAACAACTAATATTAACATGCTTGAATTAATAAATTTTAAATTTAAATTTTAAATTTTCACCTTTGTGTCTCCAAGTGCATCATTTATTTCCGACAGAGGAAATCCGGTCATAGTGTTCTCTCTATACTGACTCTTGCACATTCTAGGACAACTACTTTCGAACTTCTTTGAAGGTTCTCGGAATTTTTTAATTAGCTGTGAAATGGTTCAAACGCTAAAAGCTGCACAAACGAAATTATTGTTATGTAATCAATTCAATTATATCAATCACATATGGTATTAATAGCATTAATACATTTTTACCTCCAAAGATGTACAGAAACTTGGAAAAACGAATCCTTGTTTCCCAATAACCCCTTTAAAATGTTTCTATGCAACGCTCTATATCCTTCATATTTTTCTCACATGTCAACCTTCCCCACGGAAATGTTTTACACATCTCAAGATCATCCACTGCTCTTATAAAAAATGGCTCCACCGATGGTGCTCCTTTTCCTACTCTACTCTTCCCTATCAGTACAGTGGATAAAAAGTACAATACCGTCATTTGCAACCTATATCCTCCTGCTTTCATCTTCAGCAGCTTTTTTTCCACAATTTCGTATGTAATCTTTGATCCTTTCGGAAATTCCTTCCAGCAAAATGTAACCCCCCAGATTGTTTATAATTTGCTGGAAAATTTTCACAATTTAATCCTGATATGAGGGCGTGCTCTCTGATCGAATATCTAATGGGCACACCATTCACACAGAACCATGCTTTCTTCTTCTTTTCTGTTTTCACTGTCCTCAGCAGGAGCATCCATATACCCATTAACTTGTGATATTTCTCTTGCTCCATGTGGAATAAGTGCTTGAATTGCTCGTGACTATTACACCATTTCATCTCACGCTCATTGTCTACTAATTTATTCACTACATCCACGGCTTTCGTGATGTAACACCTCGTAGGGAGCTTCACTTGCTTTCCATACTCACTGAGGCTGAAGTACATACCCAATAGTTGCAAACAATCACTTTTTTCCATGTTTTCCTACAAAAAAATATACCAATTTCACAATGTTTCTTTTTCGTTATATATATTCCTAACAGCTCTACCTAGTTTTCCCCGGTCTTTCCGTTATTTATTTTCCTAACAGCTCTACCTAGTTTTACCCAGTGTTTCCAACTTATTATCGTTTCCCTAAGTATACCACAAGTCTACTCAGTTTTACATTATTCTTCACTAACTACTTCATACCTTCTCGTTTGTGCCTAGATTGGACTCGCTGACGGTTAGGCTCTTCTCCGTCAGTTCTTCTTTCCCCTCCACTTCCAACTTCTGAACCTTCAGACTCAACGCCATTCTTATATGTTGGATCACCCATTGCTGGAATACATTTCTACATCATTTACACGGTTACACTTATTACATAAGGATTCGATTTTTAAAAACCCTTGAAGTACACCGCCTGACCAGTAATTATCGAATTCAACATACCTTTACCATGGGATTGACCTTCATTTTTGAGACACGACGAACAAATCGGTATAGAGCACGACGAAATTGGGATTCCCTTTTGTTTTTTTTTCCGAGTTTTACTTTGAATGAGAGGGATAAAGAGTTTGTCCGTTCGGATTCCCCGTCCTCCCGACCCTCTGTCTCTTTTAAATTTCCCCAAGTCTCGTTTTGGATCCGCCCCTTTTCCTTTCGGATCTTTCCTATTCGGGTTTCAGAATGGGTTTATGGACCCTATTTGATTGGGTCGAGTTTACTCTGATTGGGCTGTAATTTCTTTAAGTTTGGTTGGACAAACTTGTAATCAACCAATTTTTCGATTTAAAAATAAATCACCTAACTCTTCTATTTATTACGGGGACATTTGAGCTTCATTTCCTATATAGGGGGACTTTCCAGCCATTGATCCGATGGATTTGGACCTTTCAAGTCAGACATAACGATCATCACCTTGTGACTCTAGACTGTAACTCAGCAAGCATAATCGTAATTTGTTGTCATTTGAAATTGAATGAGATTTTTATTGTCTTGAAAAGGATTTTTCAGAGTGAGTCGGAGATCATTAGCACTGGATTTGGCATGAGGAAGGTGTTGTTCTAACAATGTGCTATATATACCTATAACCTGACAATCACGTCTCTTTCTTTCAATTGCTTTCATCCTTGATAGAGGTTGTGGAGAAGCCATCCAAGTGTCCAAGGACACCAAAATTGGTGCAGTGGGTCTCATAAGTTGGACCAACATTGTAGTTTAGTTTGACGAGATCAAGTTGATCGGTATGTAACACCTAATTTGAGAAAATCCAGTATGGTTTGTCAGTGGTGGGAGTAGCGATTGCAGACATCTCAGAAAATATATATAGAAATAAGAGATGGAAAAAGAAAACAGAGTAGAGAAAACAAGAAAGAGAGAGAGAGAGAGAGAGAGAGCTTTTGCTTAGGGTTAATTAGGTTAATCTCTGTTCGGGAGAGTAATTCTCATTGATCAAGTATTTATATGATACAATAGACCTAATTATGGACATAAAAATATATGTTACATACAAATTGAAGATTCTAGTATATCTTAGCTAACAATATGGTTTGTCAGGGAGAACTATGTTACCGTTTGTAAATGAGACATTAGACCCGAAAATGTCTAAAGCCAGCCAAATCATGCATCCAGTAGTAAAGTACATGGATCAATTGCTAGATAAAGTGATTTTTAATAGGAATGAGTATAGTTTGGTGAAGAAAGATATATATTTTATCCTCATGGCACATTTTATCGAAGATCTTGAGAAAGTGAATTTCAGATCTCTTCTAACATGAAGAATTGTTAAGGTAAAGCATGATGTATCAAAGAAACTAAGAAACAGTAAGCTCATAAAGTCATAAGTAATTTTGGAGATACGATCAAAGCAATACTAATGGAATGTAGAGTTAAATTAGATGAAGAATACATGTTGATAGATGTGAACAAGTTAAATTTTTGAATATTTCAAAAGAAGACTTTTCTTGGAGGATGACTTGGAGACAAGAGATTTTCCTATCTATACACGCTTATACATGAAGGAAAACAGCAGTATATTCTTCTTCCTAAAAACTCACTTCCAACCTTAGATGAAAGACAACTAGAAACAAATAGTTTGCAAGGTATCGCAGTGGTCCTTTTATTGGAGTTAGCTAATATTACAAATAAAAGAGATTATTACACTAAAAGACATTTTTTCACTTATGATATACATAATAAGACACTTCTTGCTATAAGGACACTTTCAAAGCACTTTTAATATTTTTTCTCATATAAAAATCCGATTTTACCCTTTAACTCACAATTAAAATGAAACTTACTTTTTATGATGTTTTAATTTAGACCGTCCATTACAAATCATACTTACTATATCTTGTGGTTATGATTGTTTCTGACAGATATTTAAAAGTGAAAATTTTATATTACGTGTATTCAAAAGTGTATCTTTCTCTTTCTTTTGAAAAGCATGGCCACATAATTATATGTGGCTGAATTTCTTTTTTACATGTTGGTTGTGGACTTTTCTCTCTTCTTCTATGGAGATTTTCTTTTTGTTTCTCTATTCTGAAGTTAACCGGTAGAATAGACTTTTAAGAATATCCCAACGAAACTTGTTGTTGGGAACAATGGAGAAATTCATCAGAAGTGGTTACGAAGACTGGAGGCGGATACTTTGGTTGTTGGAAGAGACTAAGAGAACTTTCTCATTTTTTATTCGCCAGAGTAGGATGTCGATCAGCTTATTCTTACTTTTTTACTATCTTAGACTTTTCTTTATAGTAGATCTCATGTCTATAAATTTCTTCTGTGTTTTCATCATTGTTTATTTCTGATTAACTGGAATCATACTTGTTCCAGCGTCAATTTTGGACTAACTCTAAATGTTAAAGCTACCCAAATTTTCGGTTCTTCTACTAATTTGATAACTTTCTATGGCCCTCTGCCTTTGTGTACGTTTACACTTATTTATGTGTTATGTTTGTGTACATCCAACTTTATTTATCCACAATTTCTCTTGTACGTTCACATGTATATATACATCAGTCGACGTTGTAACATTCACACATTTTTTTCATCAACATTATTCTGTCCATATGTGTAGTTGCTCATCCATGTATCTGTGCACATCCACATTCATTTGTACGTCCATTTCAAACGTTGCCACATTTGTACATGATTTTTTTTATGTACATAAACGTTCGTCCACATCTTCGTGTATGTTCACAAACATCAGTGTCCTATGTTTGTGTGGTTTTTTGTATTTTACTGTATTGGTCATCCATGCGATAACCTAATATTCGGTTTTAGGTTTTCATTAATCTTATCTTTGTTCCACCATGTACAGGTTTTATAGAGTTCTAAGAGTCAATTTTTTATGTATATCTAAAATGGGATGAATTTGGAAAAACCCAAGTTCACCTCCATACTCTTTATTCACGGGATCAATGCTGGAATCTGGCAATATGAACATCACTCCAAATAGATCTTTTTACAATGCCGAACAAGTGAGAACTCAAGATAAATAGTTTCTTCAAAAGGAAAAATAAATAAAGTTATCGCTTAAACTTTTTTGATTCTCGTTCTGTCATAATCGCTTGAAAACCTTGGTAAGTCGTTGTGCTACAAGCATAGATCTTATGCTTGGCCTCACCCAAGCTGTGACTCAATAAGCACCCAAAAAAAAAAAAGTCAACATAAATGCTCAATAAAAGATACACCAAATAGAAGAAAAGTTGCAGACCAATATAGAGACGTTTATTGAATAAGTCATTTTCCAAGACTTCTTTACCAAATAAGTCACTTTGTGAGCGTGGGTAACTTTAGAAGTGGTTAAAGGCCACAATATCCTCCTCTTTATCATTGTCTAGTTAGGTTTTTTACCTGATTCATTTTGCATAGTTTAGTTTATGACCACCTTTGTGGTTTTTATTTAGTTATTTATTATCCACAAAAAAACTTAATTAACCTGATATATTCCTATTTCCTAAAGCGTAGAAGTAAAAGATTGTAAAAGAAGAAAGAGTATAAATCTAAAACGCGACGGTGGCTGAGACAAAACTCCGGCTTCTCCTTCTTTTATGATGGTTCCTATTCAATGGAAGGTATGAATTTGGTTTCACTGGTTCTTTTGTTTTGATTTTGGAGATTTGTGTCCAACATCTTTAATTCTTTATCTTAGATCTGGGTTTCTAAATTTATTTTTACTGTAATTTTCTAATTTGACAGAGGGAGGTTCGTCTATAAACAAAGAATGGGACTGGTCTGTACCGGTTAAACTATTTTTACTGAAGAAGATGATATAAACGTAGACGTACAGAGACATGAAAGTAATCGAGTGTACGTACACTAACATAAAAGAAGATGATATAGGCGTGTAGGTACACAGACATGAAGGTAAATGACATGGAAATATATGTATCATGATGTAAGTGATATGAAAAAGATGGTATGTATGGCCATCACCTATGAGATGCACAAGGCCGTATTGATGGTATGTATGGCCATCACCTATGAGATGCATATGGAGAGTGAAAATCAGATGGACGTACATACATTGACAGGTGTACAAGATGTGTATGCAATAATTGATGCAAACCAGCAAACTGAATCAAGTCCAGCAGCCCCGGTCAAGACTTTTCCAACCATGCGGTCAAGGCCAATGACACGTTCAGGAGCAAGGACACTTCAAGAGAACTTCAATGAAGCCATGACAAATTTGATCGCAGACAAGAAGGTTGATGACCTGACCGAAAGATTAACTCAGATGAGTATTTCTAAGGTGACGAAACCTAGCCGAACCGAGCCAAAAGACTATCGGGACGCAGGAGAATTCCATCGGGACGCGGTCAATAATCATCGAGATGCGGGCAGTGATCATTAGGACACGGATGAAGATTATCGGGACACGACTAAGGATCATCGAGACGAGGGAATACTCTACCGAGACGCAGGCAAAGACTATCGAGACGCGACTAAGGAACATCGGGACGCAAGGATGCTCTATCGAGACGCAAGCAACGAGTACTGAGACACGGGAAGCCAACATCAAGACATGGGGATCAAGTCTCGAGACGCGGGAAGGATTCGTCAAGACGCGGGAGATTCAAACACAAGGCAAGTCTATCATCGGGACGCGGCAACAAACAACCGAGACGGGACTAAGACAAACATCGGCTCAAGATCGGCTCGAGACGCGGGAGTAGAAAACATCGAGCTACACGAGTCGTGCATCGAGTTAACTACTGAGCCAAATCCCTACCAAACCACGGATTTACGGAGACGCTCAACCATCGGGCCAAAACCAATTTCCATCGACCCAAACTTAATTTCGACCAGGCTAAACCAGTTTTCCACCGAGAAAAACATTGAACCGGCCAAATTCTTCAACCGACCAAATCATTCACATGATTTGGACTGACCGAGGGACGCGCACACTTCACACGGACTTACCTTATTTATCATCATACGCGCATGACCACAATCCCACTTTCCCGACCAGATTCATCCCATCATCACCCGACCATCTCGCCTCGGTAAGTTAGGTAATTTCTACTCTTTTAAATCATTTGATTGACTGATATTTCGCACTTTCAACTTTGATTTATTTTTCTAAGGCAAGTGTTAGCCTCATTTTAATTATTCCGTAAAAGTAAGGCAAACTGTTTGCCATTTTATTAGCTTAATCCATAAATGTGTTTTGATTCAAGTCCCCTCGAATGGCATAGCTGATGGACACTATATAAGTCCCACTGCAGCCTTATATAATTTTTACACCTTTTGATAATAAAATCTCGAACTTTCTTCTAAAGAAAAATCTTAAAGCACTTTGTGCCTTAGAGAAATCTGGGATTTCTCATTGTCTTATCACGGTCCTTTCTATCCGATCGTGTGGCGACCAACACTTCCATCCTTCACTCGTAACAACCATCCATCGGTCAACCGGAGAGTGCTGTACGGCCAGCCGATTGATTCCATCGAAACAACTCTCGAATCCATCGACCATTTCTCAAGGCTAATCCGCAGGAGCCGTACGGCCGGCGATAGTCTCCATCACCCCATCTGCTAACCCCCGGTCCGGAGATTGCATTATCTGGTATCAGAGCTCTAAAAGCTCCTTGCTCAGGTGTTTCTTTTCCGATTTCATTTGCTTTCATTTCATACCTTTAAAAAAAAAGAATATTCATACCTTTGTTATTCTCTTTTCAGGATTCAGCCTTTCATCGGAGCAGGACACACCGACCACCGTCTCATCATTCCAATCCCATTAACAATCCGATAAACTCTTCTCCTCTTGATTAATTTCTCAGCATTTCTTCATCGTGCATTAGTTCAAAATTCTTGTCAAAAAAAAAAATCTTTAGTTTCCTTATTTAGAACCCGCGTGCAATTCAATTCCATTAGTCCGAAAATTTAGCCTTTAAATCATTTGGTCAATCACGTTTAAATTTCATCACATTTATTTTAATTCATTTGCATAATCTCTTTGGTTCAATATATTAAAACTCACATAAATCTTAACATTATGTCAGGTGATAATATGACCGACGCAAAGTCGATGCTGACGATTACTCGGACGAAGATAGCCGAGCTTCCCGGAGACGTTGCAATGATGGCCCGTCAAACCATCAAGACGCGCATGATGACCCCGACCACGACAGGAGACGCGATAGGCCTGAAAATGCACGACATCACGGGCAACACCGAAATGATCGAGAATGACCACGACGTCACGACGATGACGATCCACGACCCGACAGCAGAGATCTTAAGCTTGCACCACCAACTTTTGCAGGCAAGATCAATCCAGAGGCTTACCTTGATTGGGAACGACGAATGAACTACATATTTGAGTACTATGACTATTCCGACCAACGCAAAGTCTCGTTAGCAGCTGCCCAGCTCAAGGACAATGCTCTTGCCTGGTGGGGTAGAGACGTAGCGGATCGACGGTGACGCAGACTTCCCCAAATCCTCACCTGGGAAGACATGAGCTTTCACCTACGCAAACGTTACGTGCCAGCTTACTATCACCGAGACTTGCAGAAAAAGTTTTGAAAGTTGTCTCAAGGATCTAAGACTGTTGAGGAGTATTTTGAGGAGTTTGAGACTCTAAAGAACCGGCTAGAAGTGTCTGACTCATAAGAGGCACTCATGGCTCAGTTCTTAGACGGCCTCCAAGACCGTATAGCCCGGAAGGTGGAACGCCAACCCTATGGCGACCTAGATGAGCTCCTACACCTCGCCATACAAGCAGAGAAATACATCAAAAGAAAGACTGCCTCCCTCAACCGTTCTAAACCAAATTGGAACCCACCCACGCGCAGTTTCGAGAAAGGCAAAGCCGTAGAACCCTTTTCAAAGAAAACAGCCCCGGAGTTCAACAAACCCACCAAGACTAGTGCCAGCAACACTCCAGCTACACGAGCTCGAGATGTTACCAGTTTCAAATGTCAGCGCAAAGGTCATTACGCTAGAGATTACCCCAACCAACGGGCAATGATACTACGGGACGATGGTGAGATTGAATCGTGCGATGAGGCCGAAAGAACCACGGAGGACACCGACGAGGAAGTTGTCGACTATCCGGACATGGGGGAGATATTGGTCACACGGCGGTCACTCAGTGCAATGTTCGAGCCAGAAACAATGCAGCGTGAGAACATCTTTCATTCCTGGTGCACCGTCCAGTCCAAAATCTGTAGCCTTATCATCGATGGAGGCTCATACACCAATGTTGCCTGCAAATATCTGGTGGATAAGCTAGGTCTGACCAAGACCAAGCACCCTCACCCGTACCGACTGAAATGGCTCGATGGCAAAATGGAGCTACGGATCAGCGAGCAGGTTGTTGTTCCATTCAGCACTGGTAAGTATGCCGACCAGGTCATCTGCGATGTAGTGCCGATGCAAGCAGCGCACATCCTATTGGGCCGACCATGCCAGTTTGATAAAGAAAGCTTACATAACGGCCGGACCAATTACTATAGCTTCGGCCACAACAATCGACGGCACAATTTGCCCCCCGAACTCCACATGAAGTTCACAACTTGCAAAAAGCCATGGACAAAGGAGCACAGGCCGAAAAGATAAGTAAAACGAACCTATTCATTTCACCATGCAAAATTTTAAAATCTTTAGAAATGAACAAACATGTGTTATTAATGATCTTCAAGGAGGATTATCTTGCACTAACAGAGGTGGCAAGCTACCCAGAAGAAAGCAAGAAGCTTCTGGACCTTTTCCACGATGTGTTCCCAGAAAAGATACCGGATGGTTTTCCACGAATTCGAGGAATTGAACACCATATCGACCTCGTTCCCGGCGTGCCACTTCCCAACAGACCTGCATACAGAGTCAACCCCGAGGAAGCCAAAGAACTGGAGAAACAAGTCCAAGAGCTCATGAAGCAGGGATACGTCCGTGAAAGCCTAAGTCCTTGTGCCGTACCAGTCATTCTGGTGCCTAAGAAGGATGAGACTTGGAGGATGTGTGTGGCTGCCGAGCAATCAATAACATCACAGTCAAATACTGCCATCCCATTCCCCGGCTAGATGATATGCTTGATGAGTTAAGTGGTGCTACCATCTTTTCTAAAATTGATCTTAAAAGTGGTTATTATCAAGTCAGAATGAAAGAAGGAGACGAATGGAAGACTGCTTTCAAGACCAAGAGGGGTCTGTACGAGTGGTTAGTCATGCCTTTTGGCTTGACCATTGCACCCAGCACGTTCATGAGGCTAATGAACCATGTTCTAAGAGCCTTTATCTGTAAGTTTGTTGTTGTGTACTTTGATGACATCTTAGTATATAGCACCTACTTGAAAGATCATTTGGTCCATTTAGAACAGGTCCTTGAAACCTTGTGTTTACAAAAATTGTATGCCAACCTTAAGAAATGTGTATTCTGCACTGATCAATTGGTCTCTTTAGGATTTGTTGTAAGTGCGCAGGGGTTAAAGGTTGACCAGGAAAAGATCAAGGCAATCCAGGAGTGGCCAACACTTACTTCCATATGACATGTTAGAAGCTTTCATGGTCTGGCCAGTTTCTATCGACGGTTCGTGAAAGACTTCAGCACCATCGCCGCACCCTTGACCGCAGTCATTAAAAAAGACATGGCATTTTCATGGGGACCAAACTAAGAAGCAGCTTTCAACAAACTGAAGGATAGCCTCACCCATGCACCGGTCCTTGTTTTACCTAATTTTGACAAAATGTTTGAGGTTGAATGTGATGTTTTAGGAATAGGAATTGGAGCCGTACTGACCCAAGGAGAAAAGCCAGTAGTTTACTTCAGTGAAAAGCTTAATGGAGCAGTCTTGAACTATCCGAGTTATGATAAGGAGCTCTATGCCTTGGTGAGATCTCTCGAAACATGGCAACACTGCCTGCTTAGTAAGGAGTTCATCATTCACACGGACCACGAGACACTCAAATACCTCAGAGGGCAAAACAACCTTAAAAAGAGGCATGCAAAGTGGCTAGAGTTCGTGGAAACCTTCTAATACATCATCAAGTACAAGAAAGGAAATGAGAACACGGTGGCTGATGCCTTGTCCAGAAGATACACTTTGATTTCGACCATGGAAGCAAAGATCATGGGATTCAATCACCTGAAGGATCTTTATGCCAGCGACCCGGAGCTAGGAGACATATTCTCACAATGCAACCGCGGAGCTATCGGACCATATTACAAACACGAAGGGTTTCTGTTCAAGGACAAGAAGCTATGTATCCCACAGAGCTCCATGCGGGAACTAATCATGGCAGAAGCACATGGAGGGGGACTTGGGGCATTTCGGCATGGACAATACCAAGAACATCGCAGAACACTTCTTCTGGCCGCACCAAAAGGGAGATGTGGAGAGGTTCTGCTCGAAGTGCACAACCTGTCTCAATGCAAAATCCAGGTCGCATCCTCATGGACTTTATACTCCATTATCAATTCCTGAAATGCCATGGGTATACATCTCTATGGATTTTGTTGTAGAACTCCGGAGCATCAGGAGAAAGGACGTTATTTTTGTGGTGGTGGAACGATTCAGCAAAGTGGCCCACTTCATTCCTTGTAGCTAGACCAATGATGCAACGCAGGGGGCCGATCTATTCTTTCGGGAAGTAGTCAGACTCCACGGCCTTCCACAAACCATTGTGTCCGACCGAGATCCAAAATTCTTGGGCCATTTCTGGAGGACATTATGGAAGAAGTTGGGAACTAAGCTTTTGTTCTCCACCTCATGCCACCCACAGACGGACGGACAGACCAAGGTCACCAACCGAACACTCACGACCCTTTTAAGGGCCGCGGTCGGTAACAATCTATCTAACTGGCTTGAGTGCATTCCTCTCGTAGAATTTTCTGATAACCGAGTTAAACACTTGGCTACTAATCTCTGCCCCTTCGAGATTGTCTATGGTTTTAAGGCGCAAACCCCCTTAGATATTGTGCCCATTCCACTCCCCCAGGGAGAACAAGTGCACCAATCAGGCATCACCAAGTCGGAAATGGTTAAAATGCTCTATCAGAAGACAAAGGAGAGCATTAAGAAGAGGAACGAGCGAACCAAGAAGTTATCCGACAAAAGACGAAAGGAACTGATCCTTAAGCCCGGCGACCAAGTCTGGATCCATATGCGGGAAGACCGATTCCCAAAGGAGAGACCAAACAAGCTGTCGCCAAAAGGAACCGGACCATATACCGTTGTCAAGAAAATCAACAACAATGCCTATGAACTTGATATGCGAGGTAAGTTCCAAATATCACCGGTCTTTAATGTTGCTGACTTAGTATTGTATGATGCAGGAGAATTAGTTCTGAGGTCAGAACCTTCTCAAGAGGGAGAGGATGATGCAAACCAGCAAACTGAATCAAGTCCAGCAGCCCCTGTCAAGACCTTTCCAACCATGCGGTCAAGGCCAATGACGCGTTCAGGAGTAAGGACACTTCAGGAGAACTTCAATGAAGCCGTGGCAAATCTGATCGCAGAAAAGGAGGTTGATGACCTGATCGAAAGATTAACTCAGATGAGTATTTCTAAGGTGAAGAAACCTAGCCGAACCGAGCCGGAAGACTATCGGGACGAAGGAGAATTCCATCGGGACGCGGTCAATAATCCTCGAGACGCGGACAGTGATCATTGGGACACGGACGAAGATTATCGGGACGCGACTAAGGATCATCGAGACGCGGGAATACTCTACCGAGACGCAGGCGAAGACTATCGAGACGCGACTAAGGAACGTCGGGACGCAGGGAAGCTCTATCGAGACGCAAGCGACGAGTACCGGCACACAGGAAGCCAACATCGAGACGTGGGGATCAAGTCTCGAGATGCGGGAAGGATTCGTCAAGACGCGGGAGATTCAAAGACAAGGCAAGTCTATCATCAGGACGCGGTAACAAACGACCAAGACGCGACTAAGCCAAACATCGGGTCAAGATCGGACCAAGACGCGGGAGTAGAAAACATCGAGCTACACGAGTCATGCATCGAGTCAACTACCAAGCCAAATCCCTACCGAACCATGGATTTCCCAAGACGCGCAACAACCGGGCCAAAACCAATTTTCGTCGACCCAAACTTAATTTCGACCGGGATAAACCAGTTTTCCACCGAGCAAAACATTGAACCGGCCAAATTCTTCAACCGACCAAATCATTCACATGATTTGGACCGACAAAGGGACGCGCACACTTCACACGGACTTACCTTATTTACCATTACACGCGCATGATCACAATCCCACTTTCCTGAGCAGATTCATCCCATCATCACCCGACCATCTCGCCTTGGTAAGTCAGGTAATTTCTACTCTTTTAAATTATTTGATTGACTGATATTTCGCACTTTCAACTTTGATTTATTTTTCTAAGGTAAGTGTTAGCCTCATTTGAATTATTCCGTAGAAGTAAGGCAAATTGTTCGCCATTTTATTAGCTTAATCAAAAAATGTATTTTGATTCAAGTTCCCTCGAAGGGCATAGCTGATGAACACTATATAAGTCTCACTGCAGCCTTGTATAATTTTTACACCTTTTGATAATAAAAATTCGAACTTCTTTCTAAAGAAAAGTCTTAAAGCACTTTGTGCCTTAGAGAAATCCGGGATTTCTCATTGTCTTATCACGGTCCTTTCCATCCGATAGTGTGGTGACCAACACTTCCATCCTTCGCTCGTAACAACCACCATTGGTTAACCGGAGAGTACCGTACGGCCAGCCGATTGATTCCATTGAACCATCTCTCGAATCCATCGACCATTTCTCAAAGCTAACCCGCAGGAGCCGTACGGCCGGCGATAGTCTCCATCACCCCCATCTGCTAACCTCTGGTCCGGAGATTGCATTAATAATAGTGGTAGTTAAAGTGGTATGCTTCAGTGATGAAAATGTGGACGTAAACTAACAATTGACGTACATAAGACCGACAAGTATGTGAATAGCTGAAGATGTATATGTGGAAAGTTGGTTACCTATGTGTGTTAATAAGTACATGTACCGTAATCTAAAGTGTTTGAGATTAGTGGATTAGCGCAATATCGGCATATTAGATGTATATATGTACTTATATGTGTATTTCCACTTATGTACAACTTCTCTACTGTACGTACATTCTTTTCTTAATTGAACATACACAATAAACACATACGATCTCCTGTTCAAATAAATACTTAGTCTAAACGGACATTTTTATTATTATTAGGCGTATACGGCTTACATTTTAATCATCACCAAAACATGACAATCCGTCCATTCTTCCAGTTCTGATGGCCGAACATCCTGTCATAGCTCCACCTCCCTGCTCGTCTACTCCTCATATAATAATCCACTACTTACATTTATATATTTAGAGTGTCCGTTCACATTAACACTACAAGAAAACACGCAAAAACGGACACCCAAATCCATCGTATATCCGTTGGAAGCCTTTTTCGATAAATTTCTGACTAATCCAATATGTCGGTTCTAGATTGTCGGAAATCAAATTCTGTCAGAAATCTATCAAAAATTTCCGGAAAATTTTCAACAAATATATTTCTGATGGAAATATGACGAGATATTGAGGAAATACGTAGGTAGTAACTTAATCTAAGATTAGTCGGAAGTTTGTCAGTAAAGTTTCCGAAAAATTACGACAATCATATTACCGAAAGTAATCTGATGAAATACCAAGTAAACAAGACCTCAACAATATGTTCGGAAAATGGTTAGAAACCTGTCAGTAATTTTCCGATGACTTTCTGACGATCTCTTTTCCAACGATATTCCGACAACTCTTTCCGGCAACATGTTCCAATAATATTTCGACAATATGATATAATTTCTTTACTACAAAATTTTTTAATTAACTAAAATTAAAATTTAAATAGCAAAAAAAAATTTAATATTAAAATTATTTACAGAAAATTATTCGAAAATATTAATTTCCAAAAGTACATAATTCCTAAAATGATCCAAAAAATACATATCCGAGTATTATCCAAAAGTACATAATTCTAAATATTATCCAAAATTACATGATTTATAAATAAATCTAGTAAGATAGAGAAAATATTTTAAGAAATTTGGCCTTCATAATGTTCCTGAAGATAGAGAGCTCTTGACGATATTCAGAATTCTGCTTTTGCAAATCTACAACTACTGCATCTTTGTCTTTATTTGTCTGTTCGAACTGATCAATTCTTTTTATGAGCTCGGGATCAGACCGGACAGCAGAAGGAGAGCCATCATTGTTAACTAGATTGCCTAAACAAAAAAAATACCCATTTTCCCTCAAATTAAAGAGTTTCCTGCAACAAAAAAAAATACATATTAAAACATGTTAAAAAAAAAGATTTAAAACTTTCAACTCAGTCAATTTTTGTAAGTTTCACAACTTCTACTATCCTTTTCTCATATGTTTTCTTTTAAATGTATTCTTTCTATTTTTCTACCAATTGCAAAATTGTTACTTTTAAATTAATGTACCAAATTTAGTAAAAAAAGACAGAATAAAAGATTTAAAACAATAATAAGATAAAATATACTTACTTATATAACCATACAGTTGATCTCCTCAACCGGAAAGGGTTATGCCCTCTTGAGTAAGTTGGGTAACTCGATCAGTCTTCTTCTTCTTCAAAGTCTGAATGACTTCTCTAGCCAACGGATCTTGAATTTCTTTAGTTTTCTTGTTAGTATGTGTATCCTCCATCAAATTCAACCAATCAATAAGATTTCCTCCATTTTCATAACCTAACAAAATGGAATAATTGTTTTAAATAAATAAAGTCATTAATAACTATATTAAAATAGATAAAAGAAAGATGGAATACTGAATACCGGAATTACTTCTCAAGCTTCAAAAGTCATTGCGTCACAATTATGTGTAGCAATCCCCTTCCCATTCCTCTGGAACTTTCAGTTGTGTGAGTGCATAGCTGAATCAGTTTATGTCTCAGGCAAATTCCAATACCGAATAATGGCATCCCAAACATTTTGGTCCAAGTCCCTTGGCTTATCCTTGTCAAGGAGGCACCTTTGTTTCCACTCACACAAGTTTTCTGAGTACTGAGTTTTCACTAGCTTATCAAACGCAATACAAACTTTGGCTGACAAGGCAGCTGGCCAATTAAAGTCTTGCTGCAAGTATATTAATTTGTGTTAGGATTATACATACGTAAAAGGAAAGTGAATTTTTATAATAAAAAAAAACTTTCTTTCTCCAGTATCAAAAAAGTTCTTTTCAATGTGCATAACATCCAACAAATGATGCTTCCAATATACTTGCAGCAAGATAATCATATCTTTCACAAATTAATATACCTTTCACAAGAAGATATGTTTACGTATGTATAATAATAACACAAATTAATATACTTGCAACAAGTATTAATTTACGTATGTATACTACTAACACAAATTAATATACCTTTCACAAGAAGATATGTTTCTGAATTTTCATTAAGAATACAAAATAATCATTTCTATAATACTCTGAATTTTACAATAACTTTTGATGTACCTATTCATTCATTCATTATCTTAAGAGGATTTCAAAAATAAGTTGATGTGAGCTCCTAAACCATTATGATAGAGTACCGATATGAAGCTTTTACTACCGCCTAGGTAGTAAATAAATGTAGATACAAATCTTGGGTCCGCTAATGAAAAATTAACAAATCTTTCAAAATAGCATTCAATTGGTCGAACGAATATGACATCCACATAAAGAGTGTAGGGTTCAGAAGAAAAAAATTCGAATAAGACTCTTAGGTTTTTGTGGATCAATTTAATAGTTGTGGATCTGATTAAATTTTAGTTAATTTTGTAATCAATTTTAAATTTTAAATTCAGTGCATGATATTTGAATTCTTAAACATTATAGAACCAAAATGATTTTATCTTTGAAAATAACTTATCACAATGGTATATCAAATATATTTTACATTATATACGAGTCCTCTTTACATCTTATAATTATTATTTTTTTTTAAAAAAAGAAGGAAACTTTAGTAAGGTTGTTTTTTTATTCGGGACCAAAAATTGATAACCGTTATTTATTATCAATTTATGAACATATATTAAATTTATGAAAACTCCTATATTATAGTGATCAGTTTCTGTAATGTTTATTTATTATGAAACTGTGTATTAAAACATTTGTTTTTTGTAACATAGGTTAAAACATATATAAATATTTCAGTATTTAACTCTATAAATTTTACTACAAAGCCATAAGCTAATAGCAATAAAAATAAATTATTTTTGAATACTATTGTATGTACACTAAAAATATGAAAACTTGTATTTTGTTTCTTACTGTTTTGGTCTTTATTTTATCATGTAAGTTTGATTTTTGAATAAAAAATATAACAACTAAAATTAGGTATTGTCCTTAATAATTAAATTATTAATCTAATTGATCCAATTATATTTTGGAAATTTTATAGGTGAATCTACAGCAACATATACTTCTCAAGATGAAACTTATTCTCTAAATCCAGCAGCAAGTCCTGAAATTGATTTTCAAATAAAGCATCACCTAACTCATGATGAACATCTTCGACAATCGGCCGCTACCAAACCACTTGGTTTTTGTCATGAATGTGCACATCATTGTATGAGAAAAAAACGATATATACTAAATTGTCACAATTTTACCTGTTACTGTGATTATCGTTGCTATATCAGCTAAATGTTGTATTTGCGATGAAATATATATATATATATATATATATATATATAACAGAATTTAAATATCAATTTTTTCAAGTAAATGGTAGTTTTTCTGTTTTAGTTTATACTATTTGACATGCCAAATTTTCCATAAGTTAATATGTATGCACGGACCATAAATTTTGTGAACATTTATTCGGCTTATTGAAACAAAATAATTTTACAAAAGCTATGGAAATTTCTTATTACGATTGAAAAAAATTTTAAGTAAAATTTAGATTTCATTGTTTAACATGCTTCTATTTTTTAGTGTATACTTAGAAAGGAACATAATGAAATATTATAGTTGTATTAATAATTGTTCTGATTTATTCTAATTCAATTTTTGATGTGATAACTACTCTTTATTTGTCAAACTCTTTGCCCACAAGAAAATATATTTCTGAATTTTCATTTAGAATACAAAAAATCATTTCTATAATACTCTGAATTTTTACAATAAGTTGTGAAGTACCTATTTATTCATTCATTATTTTAAATGTACTTCAAAAATGAGTTGATGTGAGCTCCTAAACCTTTAAGATAAACTACCGATATGAAGATTTAAGTACCATCTGGATAGTAAAAAAATGTAGATACAAATCTTGTATCCACCAATGCAAAAATAAACAAATCTTTCAAAATAGCATTCAATCGGTCGAACGAATATGACATCCACATAAAGAGTGTAGGGTTCAGAAGAAAAATATTTGAATAAGACTCTTAGGTTTTTGTGGATCAATTTAATAGTTATGGATCTGATTAAATTTTAGGTAATTTTGTAATCAAATTTAAATTTTAAATTCAGTGCATGATATTTGAATTCCTAAATATTATAGAACCAAAATGAATTTATCTTTAAAAATAACTTATCACAATGGTATATCAAATATATTTTACATTATATACGAGTCCTCTTTACATCTTATAATTATTTATTTTTTAATAAAAGAAAAAGAGGGAAAGTTTAGTAAGGTTGTATTTTTTTATCCTGGACAAAAAATTGATAACCGTTATTTATTATTAATTTATGAACATATATTAAATTTATGAAAACTACTATATTATGGTGATCAGTTTCTGTAATATTTATTTATTATGAAACCGTGTATTAAAACATTTTTTTTGTAGTATAGGTTAAAACATATATAAATATTCCAGTATCTAACTCTAGAAATTTTACTATAAAGCCATAAGCTAATAGCAATAAAAAAATAAATTATTTTTGAATACTATTGTATGTCCACTAAAAATATGAAAACTTGTATTTTGTTTCTTACTGTTTTGGTCTTTATTTTATCATGTAAGTTTGATTTTTGAATAACAAATATAACAACTAAAATTGGTTATTGTCTCTAATAATTAAATTATTAATCTAATTGATCCAATTCTATTTTGGAAAATTTATAGGTGAATCTACGGCAACATATACTTCTCAAGATGAAATTTATTTTCTAAATCCAGCAGCGAGTCCTGAAATTGATTTTCAAATAAAGCATCACCTAACTCATGACGAACATCTTCGACACTCGGCCGCTACCAATCCAGTTGGTTTTTGTCATGAATGTGCACATCATTGTATGAGAAAAAAACGATATATACTAAATTGTCGTAATTTTGCCTGTTACTGTGATTATCGTTGCTATATCAGCTAAATGTTGTATTTTCGATGAGATATATATATATATATCTAAACGGAAGTTAAAAATCAATATTTTCAAGTAAATGGCAGTTTTTCTATTTAGTTTATACTATTTGACATGCTAAATTTTCCATAAGTTAATATGTATACACGGACCATAGATTTTGTGAACATTTATTCGGCTAATTGAAACAAAATAATTTTACAAAAGCTACGGATATTTCCAATTACGATTGAAGAAAATTTTAAGTAGCTCAATTTAAAATTTAGATTTTATTGTTTAACATGCTTCTATTTTTTTGTATATACCTAGAAAGAAACATAATGAAATATTGTAGTTGTATTAATAATTATTCTGATTTATTCTAATTCATTTTTTGATGTGATAACTACTATATATTTGTCAAACTCTTTGCCCATAAGAAAATATATTTCTGAATTTTCATTTAGACTACAAAATAATCATTTCTATAATATTCTGAATTTTTACAATAACTTGTGATGTACCTATATATTCATTCATTATTTTAAGAGGACTTCAAATATAATTTGATGTGAGCTCCTAAACCTTAAAGATAATGTACCGATATGAAGCTTCAAATACCGTCTGGGTAGTAAAAAAATATAGATACAAATCTTGTGTCCGCCAATGCAAAAATAAACAAATCTAACAAAATAGTATTCAATTGGTCGAACGAATATGACATCCATATAAAGAGTGTAGAGTTCAGACAAAAACAATTTTGAATAAGACTTTTAGGTTTCTGTTGATCAATTTATGAGTTGCGGATCTGATTAAATTTAGTTAATTTTCTAATCAATTTTAAAATTTAAATTCAGTGCATGATATTTGAATTCCTAAACATTATAGAACCAAAATGAGTTTATCTTTTAAAATAATTTATCACAATGGTATATCAAATATCTTTGATATATATGAGTCCTTTTTCTATCTTTTAATTATTTAGGTTTTAATAAAAAAAGAAGGAAAGTTTAAAAAGAATTTTTTTTATTCTGGACAAAAAATTGATAACAGTTATTTATTATTAATTTATATATATATATTAAATTCTTGAAAACTAATATATTTTAATGATAATTTTCTGTAATGTTTATTCATTATGAAATCGTGTATTAAAACATTTGTTTTTTTTGTAACATAGGTTAAAACATATATAAATATTTCTGTATCTAGTTCGAGAAATTTTACTACAAAGCCATAAACTAATAGCATAAAAAGTAAATTATTTTTGAATACTATTGTATGTCCACAAAAAAAAATGAAAACTTGTATTTTGTTTCTTACTGTTTTGGTATTTATTTTATCATGTAAGTTTGATTTTTGAATAACAAAAAAATAACTAAAATTAGTTATTGTCTTTAATAGTTAAATTATTAATTTAATTAATCAAATTATATTTTGGAAATTTTATAGGTGAATATACGGCAACATATACTTCTCAAGATGAAATTTATTCTCTGAATCCAGCAGCGAGTCCTCAAAATTGATTTTCAAATAAAGCATCACCTAACTCATGATGGACATCTTCGACGCTCGGCCGCTACCAACCCAGTTGGTTTTTTGTCATGAATGCGCACATCATTATATAAGAAAAAGCGATATATACTAAATTGTTGCAATTTCGCCTGTTACTGTGATTATCGTTCTATATCAGCTAAATTTAGTATTTCTATGAAATATATATATAAACGGAATTTATAAATCAAAATTTTCAAGTAAATGGTAGCTTTTCTGTTTTAGTTTACACTATTTGCATGCTAAATTTTCCATAAGTTAATATGTATGGACGAACCATAGATTTTGTAAACATTTATTTGGCTTAGTGAAACAAAAACAATTTTATAAAAGCAACAGAAATTTCAAACTACGATTAAATTTTTTTTTAAATAGCTCAATTTAAAATTTAGATTTCATTGTCCTATATGCTTCCATTTTTTGTGTATATCTAGAAAGGAACATAATAAAACATTACAATTTTATTAATAATTGTTCTGATCTTCTATACTATTAAAAGAGAAAACATATATGAAAAAAATATTATCCTCATATGTGATTTACCAGAAATGCCACTGAAATTTAATGAAAATGATAAAATTTATCAAGGATAATTTAGACTAAACATTTATATAGACTATAATAGGTTATATACACTTAATCACATATGATCATGTATAGATTAATTACTATAAATAAAAATATATGAATTAGATATGTATCCAAAAAAATTAAAAATAATGGGTCTCATTTCTTTAATTAATTAAAAACGAAAATAATAATAATAAAAACAATATACATGTACATATATTAGATGTTAAATCAAATAATAAATATAATTAAATAATATAATAAATGAATTATTTTTTTAAATCATAAAATCAAATTTTGGTAAATATACACACAAAGTAACATAAAAATATAATTGGTAAATATCTACAGAAAATAACATAAAAATAAATGTATTTTTAATTTGATATATATATTATTCACGTAGAGTGAGACATTGATATTTTTATAATTACGAATTCTTATAATTTGCTAATATATATAAATTATTTAGACAGTTGGAAAACGGGTTACAAAAACTAATTAACTCATTTTAGTTATAAAAATATTAAAAATAATTATGAGGTGATAAACTTGATAGGCGAATAATTATATTTTCATTTTCTTAAATATATATAAATGATAAATTTAATTATAAAATATTAGAAAATAAAAATAGAAGTTAATAGAATAGAGTATTTAATAATTTATTTTCTTGACAGTAAATGATATATGGCCCATTACTAAAAAAATAAAAAATACTAAAAATTAGTCTATATACATATATAATTCAATCATATGATGAGACATGTTAAAATTATTATTTTTTAGCTACAGATTTTTATAATTTTTTTATTAAAATATTTAAATAATTAATTAGCATGTTTTAATAATAAAAATATTTAAGATAACTAATAAATTAACGGGTTAATCTTATTTTTTAAATGTAAAATTACATTTAAATCTATAAATAGATCTATCAACTTTTATAAATTATAATATTAATATAATAAAACTTTATATATATATAACACATTAATTATCAATCAACACTTTTAATTTAACAATTTTCTCCACTACTTATAAATTTCAATAATTTATCATATTAATTTTAAAAAAATTAATACATCATATATTAGTTTTCTGTTTTATATAACTAATATTTATATTTATAAATTTAATGATTTTTATTAATTAAAAATGATATCATACCGCGTTCACGCGCGGATCTAGGTCTAATTTCTAATTTCTTTTTTGATATGATTACTATTATAAATTTGTCAAACTCTATGCCCACAAGAAGATATGTTTCTGAATTTTCATTTAGAATACAAAATAATCATTTCTATAATACTCTGAATTTTATAATAGCTTGTGATGTACCTATTCATTCATTCAATATTTTAAGAGGATTTCAAAAATAAGTTGATGTGGCTCCTAAACCTTTATGATAGAGTAACAATATGAAGCTTTCAGTACCGCCTGGGTAGTAAATAAATGTAGATACCAATCTTGTGTCCGCCAATAAAAAAATAAACAAATTTTTCAAAATAGCATTCAATTGATCGAACGAATATGACATTCACATAAAGAGTGTAGGGTTCTGAAGAAAAAAAATCCAAATAAGACTCTTAGGTTTTTGTTGATATATTTAAGTGTTGTGGATCTGATTAAATTTTATTTAATTTTCTAATCAATTTTAAATTTTAAATTCAGTGAATGATATTTGAATTCCTAAAACATTATAGAACCAAAATAAGTTTATCTTTAAAAATAACTTATCACAATGGTATATCAAATATATTTTACATTATGTGCGAGTCCTTTTTGCATCTTATAATTATTTATTTTTTAATAAAAAAGAAGGAAAGTTTAGTAAGATTGTTTTTTTTTATTCTGGACAAAAATTTAATAACCGTTATTTATTATTAATTTAGGAACATATATTAAATTTATGAAAACTACTATATTTTAGTGATCAGCTTCTTTAATGTTTATTTATTATGAAACCGTATATTGTGGGAATCGGAATCCACCTCAATATATATTCAGAAAGTTAATGTAAGGATCAGAAAATCATGGGAGAGAAAACGAAAGGTAAAAAGAAAGATCGAAAAAGGAAAGCTAGGACAAAGAGACGAAAGAGTTTATATTGCTTTTATTGCTAAGTCTCGTATGAGTTCTAAATGGTTACAAGGTGTAGAAATCGATCCTTATTTATACTAAGACATCATAAATTCTAAACAGCCTAAGTTTCGATGTGGGACAAAGTTCTTTTCTTTTTTCCACCAACTTTTCCATAAATCTTCGACTAAACTCCATAATCTTCCGTAAGTCAGTTTTAGCTCTTGTCGGTTCTTCCTTCCAGCTCGGCCCAATTCTGTCCTTCGTCTTTTGGTTTGGCAGTTTTCTTTGGTTTGTTTTAAGTTAACATTTTATCGTCTCCGATAGACGAAATATCGCGATGTCTCGAGAAACTTACGAAAACATCGGTATGTTTGCTGAAACATCCCAAAGACGAAGAACAAAGCAAAATGAGACGGGACGGAAGATGACAGCTAGCTCGGCCTTTCTTGGTGACAGAAAAGGCCAAGCTGGCTGCTTCCTACCCCATTGTACATCCAGCTTGGTCTCTAGCATGGGAGGAGATCCTCCGATAGATGGCTTACGGGATGCATCCAGCTCGGTATCCTAAAAGGTGACAGCCAGCTCGGTAACCAGGAGGGAGGAGAAAACCGAGCTGACTGCTTCATGACATCCAGCTCGGTATTTTGGCATGCGAAAGTACCGAGCTGGCTGTTTCGAGCTGTCCAGCTTGATGTTCCATGGTACACGCTTGGCAGAACATACAACCAGCTAGGTCTAACAGGATGTGCAACCAGTTAGGTATGACAGTCAGCTCGGTATCCTTGGTTGCCCAAAATACCAATCTGGCTGTCCTTCATGCTTATTTGATTATCTTCTGCTCGAAAAATCGTAACTTTCATCGGTTTATCGGAGAAATCTTTCAAAGGACGAAAGGATCAGCCGAGCATGTTGAGAAGGAGCATCCAGCTCGGTATTTTTGGCAAGACTCAATACCGAGCTGGCTGTCTTTGTTTCGCCCAGCTGACCGTCCTTTGTTCGATGAACCACGACTTTATCGGTTTCTCGATAAAACTCTCGAAAACAGTCATTCATACGTTTTATGTAAAGTTATAGATAAAATAGTTCAAGACGAACTTTTTCTGAACTTATATCTAAATATGGAAATTTCTGTCGATATTTAAATGCTTTAGTCGTTAACTCCGGAAATGTGGGTTTTGACCCTAACATTTAGTCCCCCAGCCCGCCAATATCAGGTATGATCTTAACGCGGCGACTAAGAAATATATACAGGATTAAGGAGTTAGAATGTTTTGATCCCCATTATTCGGGAACTTTGATTCCGCGATTCGAAAGTTCATACGATCTTTGGGGTTGATAGAGCGAGTTTTCTACCGAACTGACTGAGATTGGATTGAAGCGTCTCATGGGCTGTTCGCAAGATAGAAGAGATGACCAAGCTGTTTGTTGAGAGGAAGCTGGATGCTGTTTGTGCGTTTAAAGACTGCCGGAGCTTAAGTTCCTTGCATGTGAAGCGAGGATCGTTTTGAAGATACGCTTATGATGTTGCCTCATTAAAAATCTTTTACTAAGAAAACCCCGTTGGGAAAAAATGTAGTAAGGGAAAAGAGTGCAACGCGTATAACGATTTGGTACTGTTTTTCCCGAAGGAAGATCAAGTTAATAAATTTCCTCGAAAAATTGTTTATGTTAAGTAGTTCGAAAGTTTTCGCATAACTTTTTCCGGAAAACTGTTCAAGTGAAGTTTTTCGAAAACTGTTCAAGTTACGTTTTTGAAAGTTTTTGTACGAAACTAACATGGAAGCGAGGAATGTCGAGCTGGCTGTATGTGTACACGATGCCGAGCTGGCTGTATGTGTACACGATGCCGAGCTGGTTGGTTAATAAGGTAAAACCGAGCTGGCTGTCATGCATGGGTTTTTCCAAAAAACTGTTCAAGTTAAGTTTTTCCGTGAAACTTTTCCGAAGTACTGTTCATGTCCGAAAATTTTCATAAAATGTTAAAGTTTTTCAAAAAAAAATTTTTATAGAGATTTTTCCGAGAAACTGTTCAAGTTTAAGTTTTCTGAAGTTTTGCATGAACCGAGGCAAGAAGGCCAAGCTGGTTGATCCAGCAAGGCCGAGCTGATTGCTCAAGCAAGTGAATTTTTATAATTAAAAAAAACTCTCTTTCTCAAGTATCAAAAAAGTTATTCTCAATATGCATAACATCTAGATTGTGTCGCAACAAATGATACTTCCAATATGGTAAACCACAAAAATACTATTTTTATGCCAATTGTGAAAGGACCCACAACTGTCAACAGGCTCATGTCCATTACCGCCACATTCCACCATCGTTATCGCACCAAAATCTCAGAACTGAGTAAATAAGTTATCCTCATTTAACTCATCAGGTGGACCATAAAAACCCTTTCTGTTCTTGTAGACAACATTGTGCTCCGTCGATATGGATGATCTATTGGTAGAAAGCGCCTATGACAATCAAACCAACAAGACTTTCTTCTGTGTTTCAATTGAAATGCATCTGTGTTATCTCCGCAATACAGACATGCTAACTCACCATGTATTGGCCAACCAAATAACATACCATATACTGGGAAATCGGTTATGGTCCACATAAGACAGCACTGCATGGTAAACTCTCGGTTGCAAGAAACATCGAACGCTTTAACACCACTTTGCCATAATAGCTATAACTCATAAATCAATGGCTGGAGGAAAATATCAAATGATCTCTTAGGATACTCTGGCCAGGGAACAAAAAAGATGAGGAACATAAACTCTCGTTTCATGCACAAAGATGGCGGCAAATTGTAAGGTGTCATGATTACTGGCCATAATGAATATTGCCTCCCATGCTTCCCAAAAGGGTTGAAACTATCTCTACATAATCCGAGGTACATATTCTTTGGTTATTCCGTAAAATCAAGATACATTGACTGAAAATATTTCCATGCTTTTGCATCTGATGGATGCACAATTTCTCATTCTGTTGTTTTCTCTGCATGCCATCTCATTGGTCCAGCCGTGCGCTCGGATTGATATAACCTCTTCAATCTTTCCGTTAGTGGTAAGTACCACATACGTTTATATGGAACATGAACACTACCACCTATTTGCTGATACCGAGGCTTGTGACAAAACTTATATGTCAAACGGTCTGCATCTGCTCTCCAGTAGATCATACAATTGTCGACGCATACATCTATCATCTGATACGACAAACCAAGAGCAGCAACTAATTTTTGGATCTCATACTATGAATCTGGTGCAAGATTGTCTTCAGGCAAAATTCCTTTCACAAAATCAGCATTTCTTTATGGTGATCAACCTCATAACCGCCAACAAGGGTGAATGTCTCTCTCTACAACCTTTGTATAATGGATTTTTGGCAGTGTCTAACATACCAAAGAATCTCCGGGCTTCCAAATTATATTCTTTGATTCTATATTCACTTTCACTAAATTACACTCTACTTTCACGAAACGCATCATTCACCATCTAAATCGAACTTACATTTTCATATAATTATCTTGTATATTCTTTAACCTATTAGCAATATAATATTTCTCACTAGTACTACCAAAATCTACCATTGACTCATTTCTCTCCATGCGAATACCAAACTTTATATCCTGGCATAAATCATCTCCTTATCAAATGATTATGAACTGTATAAACAGACTGAAATCTACGATTTCCACATATAAGATAAGGACAGTACATGTTACCAGTTTGTAAGTTTATATCTTGATTCCCCGCAAATTCCATGAATTATCCAAGACCTTTGTCAAACTCTACGGTAAGTTTCCCGTCGCTATAATCCATCCAAGAACGAAAAAAAATTAGGATTTCTAGAAGCCATTTGTAATATTTATTTGTTTTTGATCGTTGGTGTGAATGAGAGTTCTTGATATTTATAAGAATTAAGTCGCACATTCCGACATAATTCCGATAGGATACTGATGAATTTTAACTTTCAAATGGATATAACAACGGCTAATACAACGGTTATATTTTGTTAAAAGCGACGGAATTTTGATGACCTGAATGAAATCTGTCAGAGATCTGTAGGAAACTGCCAACGGGAACTTGTCGTCAGTTTCTGTCAGAAAGTCGTCATCGGTGTTTCTCGAAAATACGTCGGCGGTTGTCAGAAATTTTATCCGTCCGAAATCTGTTGGTTAAAACTGACGAAACTCCTACTTTTTATGTCGGATATTTTTCTGATGGATTCTAAATAGATTTGATTTTTCGTTGGAATATTATCATATATTCGTCGGTTGTTTCCGATGATATCTTGGCTGTCGGAATTTTTGTCCGTTTTAAGCATGTTTTCTTGTAGTGTAAGCTGTCTTTGTGTATGTTCACATTCATTATGTTTGTAAACCTCAATTTTCATCTGTACACTATGTGTGTGTACATTCACATGTATATGTACATCGATTATTGACATGTATCTAGTCATCAATATGCAGGTGTACATCTACATTCATCTGTATTTTCATCACATGTATACTATGTATTTGCATGTTCACATGTTTGTATTTGTACATAAGTTGTTTACATGCTTCTGCTCAACCATGTGTCTCTCTACATCCGCTTTCATCTGTACATCGATTTTTTATACATTGTCACACTTGTATACCGATAATTTTTTGTACATAAACATTCATACTGTATTTTTCTAGGTTTTGTATTTTACTAAATTCTACTTCTCATATATCTTTGTCTATGGATAGCCACACTACTCTCACTTTTCTCGTATTATTATCACTCATATGTTGTTGTACATACATAATATCACTCGTACGTACATCCAAATTGTTCAACATTAGACATGTCTGTCCACCAGCTCATATTCTCACATATCCACATGTCTGGATATCCACACTACTATAACATCCACTACTATTAGATGACCGAGTAACATATAGTGACTATTACAAGTTTGCATGCGTGCACACTCTTCACCTCCATTTACAATTTACGAAAAAAATTAATGTACATCCAAACATCCACTCACATACTTCCATGCATGCATATATCCACACATCTATCAGGTTTCGTTGCCACTCACCTTACACCATCTTCTTCATATTATTTTCATCATGATACATATACTACTATGTTATATACATTTATGTCTATGTGCGTACAAGTCTATTACATATTTTTTATGTTAGTGTACGTACACTTATTTACTATCATGTCTCTATATGTCCACGCTTATATCATTTTCTTCATATCATCTTCCTCTGTAAAAATAAATCTGGTCGGTAAATAGAATCCATTCTCCGTTTTCAGACGGACCCAAAAAACGATTTCAAGCATTAACAAAAAAAAGCAGGATTTTCAAGAACAATAACTTGTGTGCATAAAGTAAGTAACTTTTTGAAGAGATTGTGAAGAGAAACATAGAAAGAGGATTAAAACACCACAAGCAAGTGTAAAATAGAGAAATCTGCAGAAAACTTTATAAACTCAAAAATTTAAATGGAAATTTCGTGAAAGAAAAAATGGAGAAATCAAAAGCAGAGTACCAGATGATGTGGTCTGTAGCTCTTGTTTCTAATCTTTTCTTCTTCAAGTTCTAAAAAATATAAAAGAGCTTAGTCTCCCAAAGATAATGGGTTCATCTTGGAGTTTATTAGTGGATGCATAAGCAACACTGTCGCCGGAACCAAAACCAGAGCTTCCATAAAGAAGGTCGAATTTCTTTTCGGTCTGAAGGGTGGTTCTGTGAAACCGATGCCGTTATCGTCAACGACATTGTCTTTTTGTTTTGGAGTTGCATTGAGATTGGCGAAGAGATTCATGGAGTTGTTGAACAGGAAGTGGTAGAAATAGATCTATAAATGAAGTTGATAAAAATGTACTTTCTTAATTACATGAAAACGAAAGTGTCAAAATTGGTTGTGATTTAGTTAAAAATCTTATATGCTGAAGGTCAATAAAGACTTTTCAATGTGGCAAAAATGGGGAAAATTTATCTAGTAAAAGGGACTATGTTTGTTACATAGTTTAGGATAAGTGACTTATAGTGTAATATTCTCTCCAATATATCTCTCTCTTGTCTTAATTTCTAACTAAAGGATCTATTAAAAAACCAAGAAATCACACAAACACACACACACAAAATTGATGAAGTCATTATTAACATTTCTGATCTGAAAACCGAAAATGAATCAGTAATGATACCAAGCTCTACAGCGCAATTTTTTCTGTAGATAGCGGCCATTTCCTTAGGAGACAAAGGATTGTCCTTCAAACATAACCGTGTCTTCCGTGATTTCATCACCTTCTTTGTAAATTTTGTAGTTCCTCGTCGAAAACAGCTTTGTCAAAGCTCGAGTCGCTTCCGTGAAACCTCCTAAAAGGGATCTCTGTAGCACCATCAACATAGATGGAAAATCAGTGGTTGGAGCAATGGAAGCAGGAGAGAGTGAGATTGATCGGCTAAAACAGGAAACTGTTGTGACTAATGTTCATTGGAGACGGTGACAAATCATAGCCATCACTGCTGGAGATGTTGATGAAATTAGGGTTATGTGTGGTTTTTCAGATTCACTCCCTGTTAAGCTCCAGATGCAACCGAAACTGTTGGTAATTCAGAGTTTCCTCTCCTCTTCCAGCGAAAAACCCTAGCAATAGAATCAAATTCGATTCAGATAATATCTTTTGAAGAGGAATTGGAGAGAAAATCAGGGAGAAAAAGGAACTTATAGATAAATCAAAAGAGGTAAGAGAAGGAAAAACGACAGAGGCGGAACGGTGGAAACACAGGCGAAAGCGGAGGAGGAGAAGAAGAAGAGAGAATAATGAAGAGATTTGTTCTTTTCTTCGTATTTATCGATTTTTTCTTATTATTTTTGATATATCTGTTTTTATTATAAATTTTATTAACTTAATTTATTATAATTATTAAAATTCATTTTAAAGGTTAAAAATAGATTAACACATTTATAAGTACTAGTGGGGCAACAAATGGTTTAATAAAAATTAATGGGACACTCTATTTTAATTTGACCGAATTAAGCAAATTTTTCTACATTGAATATATACTGTCTAACAATTTACATGTCTAAATGCCACCAACACACTAAATGGTATTTTCTACAGTTAAATATAGGATGCTGCCACAAGAAGTTATATCGTCACCTCTGAAAAATAAACCGTAAAAAATAACATATAATCCCAACCCAGATCTGAAAAATACAGACTAAAAGCCACCGATCCCCAAACCACTCATATTAGCAAATAATACATTTCATTAGATATGAGTCAGCGTTTTATGCATCATAGACGGAGAAAAGTGTCACAAGAAATTGTATCATCTGCTGAGTTACCGTTTTACTTTCAAGACCAAACTAGTAAAAATATCAAAATGATGCAAAAAAACAAAATAAGTGTACAACATGATCTATACGAAATATTTCAAGACAAAAAAAAACCAAGACTTCAAGACCACAAGAAGTGTAATTTCAGCAATAAGACGAATTAAGTGTATTAGAAGTCTAGGCTGGGACGGAGCCTTTCAAGGACCCGTCTTGGGATGATGTTTGATGTTAATGTACATATTTGGTTTGAATTTGTGATTAAAGATATACATCCGATTTAGTAAAGACATTTCCGTTTGGGCTTGAAAAGAACACACTGGAGAAGTTAAGCTATGACATCAGATAATAGGACCTCGTCAACAGCAACAACACAGACACTTTTTTCTCAATGTATGATTTTTTACCATCTATTTATTAATTTGATCTTTAGGAAATTGTGAACCTCAAAAGTGATGAATCCTTTTGTTGAATTAGTATTTGATGGGCTAAATGTTGTAATCAATAAAAGCTGACTTGTGAAGTTTAATAAACTTTACAAGAATTTGATTGATTTTCTGCATAATTATATTTTACAATAACTAACAAAACTAAGTCTATTGATTTTTTAGATATAGCTATTTGAGCTACTAAAGTGGGAGAATTATACATTTATATCCTATGTTGTATATCAATAGAACCTTGAAACTAATATGTTACATGGAAACTTTGTTTGAGTTCCATTTCCCATTACAGAATCGGAAACTTGTTGGAAACTCGATGGACTTAAAACTCAATTAATAATACAGTGCAAACACATTTCAAAAATATAAATACGATGAAAGTTTATTTTTATTTTTGAAAAACATAATAAAAAGTATTTAGAAAAGTTTATGATATATTTAATTATATAGTAATTCAAAAATATAATTTAATAATTAATGCAAATACATTTTTAATCTAAATCTTAATCATTAAACATTTATGTTTCCATAACATACTCATTTTATATATATATATATATATATATATATATATATATATATATGTTTTCTAATCTGTTTCTATATTTCGTTTTCATATACCATTTACGTTTCCATGAAAAACTATAGACATCTATTGAATTAATTGCATGTTCCCTTAGATTATTTTGAAAACCTTAATTATTTTACTAACTGATTCTAAATCGTTTTCACTGCTTTCGTTACTACTCATTTTCGATTATTACATTCATCAATGACAAAGCTTTCTTTGTATTATCTTGATTGACATTGTAAGTTTTATAGTATGACGATACCATTTCCTGTGGATTCTGATACTAGTAGTTTTTTTTTTTCTTCTTTTTGCAGATTTGGTTCATGTTGGTGAATTTTTATCAATGTAAAAAATATATGTTGTCCCTATGTGGCTAAAGGTGGGTATTATGATAGTGTTAACATTATCAACTATCTTAGATAAGACCCACGTTTTAAAAATTTGCCTAGCAGCCGACTAATCATCCGAGTATTCGCTTGGTGGTATGTCACCGTGGCCATAAGAGTGTGTTCGGCATGGCCAGACGCCAGACCGAATTATCTTCTATTCAACTGCTTAAAGGTGAAATTCGCCAATTTATTAATGAAATCCGAGTTGGGCCATCACAATTTTTTCTCCCATTTGATTTATCAAATAAAGTTGGAAAATCAAAATGAAAAAAAAATTAGAAACTGTCTCAATGATCTACCAGTCAAAGCAAACATAAGAGCAATTAGGATGGATTAAGAAATCAGATTGGGTTTAGTTTATATGAAGAAGAAAGTGTCGTCACCATCGCTAAAGTGAACACCTACAAAGTCGGGTCATCATCACCACCGGAATCAGACTCGCGATTGGTTTCACCACAGCTTTCTCACTGGAAAAATCATAAAAACAACAAATAGCGGAAATTTAAAGTAAGGCGATTTTTTCATTTTATTTCGCTTCAATTTAGGAACAATGGAAAGCGATCATTTTAAAGTTTTTTTCTTTTTATTGATGATGATACACGAAGGTCTCTCCCGGTTTGGACAGGAGTCACAGGACCAGTTTACACAAACTTTATGGCCCATTATACTTTTATTCAGTTTAGGGCTGGGCATTCGGATATTCGGGTCGGTTCCGGATCTGAAAAGTTCGGTTCCGGGTCTTTCGGTTCTACAAATTTAGGATCCAATGGATATTTATAAAATTTCGGNGAAAAATTTTAAAAATACATCTAAAATACCAAGATATATTCGAAAAATCAGAAAAGAACTAAAAAAAACATAACTGACATATCTAAGATATACTTGTAATATAATAAAATATATTATATCTTTAGTATATTCCACTTATTCGGATACCCAATCGGATATCGGTTCGGTTCGGGTATTACCCAATACCCACGGGTATCAATATTTAGGAACCATCGGATATTTTAGTTAAAATCGGATCGGATCCGGATCTGTTTTTTCGGTTCGGTTTCGGTTCGAATTTTCGGTTCCGGTTTTTTTGCCCAGCCCTAGTTCAGTTTAGTAAACCGAAGACTATTGTATATCCAAGCAAGTTTTTATAGACCTTATGCAGTTATGTTTGGATCATACCGGTTTTTATAAATTAATATGTTTAATTAGATATATATCTCCGATTTATCTAATTGTCAAATTTGATTTACTTAATAATCTTAAATAAATTTTTGTTTAAAAAGTTTGAATTTAAGGAAAATAACATTTTTTAAAAATAGATAAATATGTTTAAAATATATTATATTATTTTTTAAAAATTAAAAATAGTCCCGAATATTTTCTGATTAATTTTTGATTAGTTAATAAATTATTTGACCCAGATTAACTGTTCGACTAGCACTTAGCACATTCTCAAACATGGGATAAGACTGTAACACTCTAGGAGGATTCATCTTTATTAATAGTCCAATTACTCAATTTTATTTTGTCTTCTTTCTGTTTTGCCTGCATTTTGAGATTGTGCTAATAGAATGAATATAGGATCAAATTCATGCGACTGAGATTAACAACCTAACATGCTAATTTCTCCAAAACAAGAGGGTGAATATTATTTAAGATTAGAGCTCAATTCAAAACAAGATAGATTTAAAAATAGTTGAAGAATAGTCAAAATACCCTATAACAAACAAATGTTACATAATGTAAGACAACAATTTACAAAATACATCTTTTTTTTTGCAAGATTGAGTTTCCAGAGTGATTTGTAAATACTCCTCAACCAAAAGACTTCAAGATTAAACTTTCAGAGTGCTTTTCACTGTAAATCACTCTTCAACTAAAAGACTTCCACTTAGTTACTTTAAAGAGCCGATTAATTTGGCTCTAAAGACCACCAGCTTGTTCAGATCTCCCTTGTTACTTAGTGGTGCTCGCCAAAATTGTTATATTATTAAATAAAGGGACTCCATAGGTTACGTGGTTACTCTCGCTTCTTATCTCTGAGGAGACACATCTTTTCAACATTGACCAAAATAAGACCTTTCGGCGCAATTTCATCTTTGCCTTTGCCTTAACATTTTCCTTCCTTTGACCTCTTTTGTTTAAAAAAGAAATTCAAATTAATAAGTTATTTTGCATCTAACGAGTGTGTATACAAAACAATCCAAAAGACGAGAGGAAACATTAAAGCGGAAAAAAGAAGGGTAAACAAATAATAGAAACAGGAGTTAAGCAGAAGTACTCTGCTCTCTTCTCAGAATTTGTTTTGTACTTGTGAGAAGCAAAACTCTTCAGATTTTGTTTTGTTTCTCCTCAGGTGATTATTTATTTAATTTTCACTTTTTCCCTCATCTTTACACTTCTGGGTTTTCTTGCAAGCTTTGTCTTTTTTTTTTTATCTTTAACTCAGATCTTGTCCTAGTCCTCCTTGTCGTGTTCTTTTTCGAATTGGGTTTTTTCAGAATTAGGGTTTTGTAGATCAATCAGTTGCTGCTTAATTTCATCTGGGTAGTGATGGAATCTTTGCTTTTGTTATTGAGATTGAGCATCTTAATGCTTTAGAACAGTTCTTGAAGAAATTTGTCAGGTTCTGTAGATTTGAAGTTAAAAATGATAACTTTATTGTTTTTCTGGGATCTCTTCTTGTTTAGTTTGTCCTTTGATTGTTGTCTACTAAGTGAAAACACTTTGTTTGACTTCGATTTGTGATCACAATTTTGACTCTGTGTGTGGCTAATTGAATTTTTAAGCTCATTGTCTCAAAATGAAATAGTTAACTATATGCTAATAAAAATAATTTTTGTTTTGCGCCTTTTTTTTATGAGTGTATTATGAATTTTCCTGAATTGTTTTCATTTAGTAGGTAAGGCCTGTCTTGTTATGAGAAGCAGCTGTAGGAAGAAGCTCAAGTGTATTGTTTTTAGCTGTGGGGCTTGATATCTTCCGACTTCCATGCTATCTGTGGGATTATAGAAGAGGGAATATATTATGGGTTTACTCTGCAGTAGAAGTCGACATCATACAGAAGATACTGAAGAGAATGCACAGGTTGGTTTGTTATTTGCAGGAGATTTGAGCATTAGTTCTGATACTTTGTCATCATCAAGAGTTAAACGTGGTTTTATATGAATCTACTACAGGCTGCTGAAATCGAAAGACGGATACAACAAGAAGCAAAGGCTGAAAAACATATTCGGAAGCTTCTGCTACTTGGTATGTGGACCTTGAATCATTAGTCTTCTTATATCAATCCGTTACATGCGTCGGTAAATCTGTTGATGATATACAACCAGAGACAAACAGTGTTAAGTACTTGGAGAGTGAACTGCTGTCTAGATAGCTTTCATTCTGTGTTTATGAGTCAATCCAGCAGATTGTGTTTCTCTTGTGAATTTCCTCTAATTGTCTGACTGATCTTTGTAAAGGTGCTGGAGAATCTGGAAAATCTACAATTTTTAAGCAGGTAAGTAGCAAGGAAAATTGAATGTAGTGTAGTCTTTACTTAAATCTAATTACAGCTTGTGGTTAATTGAATGAGACAAACTTGCTAACTTGCAGATTAAACTTCTCTTCCAAACGGGATTCGATGAAGGGGAACTAAAGAGCTATGTTCCAGTCATCCATGCCAATGTCTATCAGACTATAAAAGTATGCAATACTTGAAAAGACTTAAAAGAAACAATGTTGATATTAGTATGTTGTACATGTAGCTTAATAGCTACTCTCTATCTTCTTGAACAGTTATTGCATGACGGAACAAAGGAGTTTGCTCAAAATGAAACAGATTCTGCAAAATATACGTTATCCTCTGAAAATATGGTAAAAGTTCACTGAGCTATCTTTGTCTAGATTTCGAATCAAATACATTATCTTACGCTTGTCACCTCATTATACTATGATCAGGCAATTGGGGAGAAACTTTCTGAAATTGGTGGTAGGTTAGACTGTCCGCGTCTTACCAAGGACTTAGCCGAGGGAATAGAAACACTATGGAAGGATCCTGCAATCCAGGTGTGCTTGTGTGTGCGCGCGTGCACGTTTCTTTACATTGACATTGTAAGTTGTATACTTTGGTTTGAGTGTCTCGATGTTTCATTTTGTAGGAAACATGTGCTCGTGGTAATGAGCTTCAAGTCCCGGATTGTACAAAATATCTGATGGAAAACTTGAAGAGACTATCAGATGTGAATTATATTCCAACCAAGGTATCTGAAACTGAACTATCATTGTTTAGATGAACACATTTGAACTTAGGATTTGATCAGCCTCAGAGAATCAAGTCATCAACAAATTGTAGCTTTTTTGCTTTTCATATAAGCCTAGCTAATCATAGTATATACAATTTTCCGTAATGTCTCGCCATTGCTACACTTCATGTTGGTGTTTCAGGAGGATGTTCTCTATGCTAGAGTTCGCACAACTGGCGTCGTTGAGATACAATTCAGGTGCCAACTACTCTGTATTTTACTCTTCTGCATGTTTAATTGGCGTTTTTATACAGTTCAGGTCTTGTTCTCATAAATAGATGAATAATTGTCTGATAAGTCCTAAGTTTTAACTCTGGTGCACGAGCATTATGATTAGCCTAGGTGGTTTGTACTTTACTGTAGCTGTTATGTGTAGTTCTTTGGTAAATTGAATATAAATGTTTACCGGTTTGGTTCCTATGATCGTCATATAATCGAACTTCTTGTTATCGTGAATGTACTCCTTGATGGATTCATTTTGGTAAGACTAAACCTTGATTTATGCAGTCCCGTGGGAGAGAATAAGAAAAGTGGTGAAGTGTACCGATTATTTGACGTGGGTGGACAGAGAAATGAGAGGAGGAAATGGATTCATCTCTTTGAAGGTGTTACTGCTGTGATATTTTGTGCGGCCATCAGCGAGTAAGCTCCATTTCATTACAAATTAAATTGTATCCTTGTGCTGTACGCATATTACCGAACTCACAACCGAGGTTTTTGGTCATAGGTACGACCAAACACTCTTTGAGGACGAGCAGAAAAACAGGATGATGGAGACCAAAGAATTATTCGACTGGGTCTTGAAACAGCCCTGCTTCGAGGTTTTTGACATTTCTCTATCTTATCGGTTTAATCTTTGAAGAGACTTGTTTACAAAGGCTTGATTCTCTTATGCAGAAAACATCCTTCATGCTGTTTTTGAATAAGTTCGACATATTTGAGAAGAAGGTTCTTGACGTAAGAGATGAAGCATATTCTCATTTGTGTAGATATGCAAGCAAAGTCTTTTGGTTTAATAAACGCCTTTTTATTTGATGTGCATAGGTTCCGTTGAACGTTTGCGAGTGGTTTAGAGATTACCAACCAGTTTCAAGTGGGAAACAAGAGATCGAGCATGCATACGAGTAAGCTTGTGTTTTCGTATTACTGATACTTTCCAAGTTGTTACCGTAATTCTGAAGATGATTTTTGATACAATGAAAGGTTTGTGAAGAAGAAATTTGAGGAATTATATTACCAAAACACTGCACCAGATCGAGTGGACAGGGTGTTTAAGATCTACAGGACGACAGCTTTGGATCAGAAGCTCGTAAAGAAAACGTTCAAGCTCGTAGATGAGACTCTAAGAAGGAGAAATCTATTGGAGGCTGGCCTTTTATGATGACGTATTTATTATATCTCAAGTAAATTACCTATTTTTGTTTTTAAACAAATAATTTGTTTTTTTTCACAAACTTAATGACCCTAATTGATCTGTCGGGATAAAGACTTGGTGATTCAAAATTATTTGATGTCTCTTCGGCTACATCTGTTTTAATTTTGGAATAATCTGAAAAATACCACTCTTTATAGTTTCCAATTTAATATTTTTTTCTTTTTTCTTGAAAACTACTATTTGTTAAAGGTGAAAAAACATTCTTATCTGATTTTAATTAAAAATCAAATATTTTTAATAATTAAAAATAAAATTCAAAAATAATATTATTAATGTTATCATCATTTGTGATTAAGATAAATCTATTTTTGAGATACAAATATATTTATTTATTTTTATTTTAAAATAATACTAACAAATAATTTTATAAAATATTTTAAAATTTAGAGAAATTTGATTTAATAAAAAACTAATATTTTGTAAAATAATTAATTTTAAACCATCCCAAATTTGGTATTTTACAACCTATCATTCTAACTATTTCCCCACCACAGCTATTTGGTCTATACTCTTCTTACAAACGAGACTCGCCTCCTTAGATTTATGTAAGATAAATTTTACTCAATCTCGCTAAAACTAATTTCTTCCAAAAACATTTCTATAAGACCATTTTGAACCCCACCAAATAGCTAAAGCAAAAGTTATGGACCAATAAACTCCACTCAAGTCAGTGCCATCCCGAAAGTTTGAGTACAGCCATTCCAAAAGCGTATGAGAGAAGAAAGTCGACCGCTTTTGGACAGGGACAATTTGAATCGATATACCAAACATAGCCGGATAATCACACAAAATATTTAAAGTAGATTTTACACCTCCCTTGCAAATTTGGCAAAGCATAGTATTAGCGAGACAACGTTTAAACCTTTCTTCATTTATCACAAGAGCCTGGTTTCCTACGAGCCATAAGAATATATGCCCCCTCTCTGGAACTCGTACCCTCCAGCTGTGCTTGTAAAAGCACTCCATGTATTGTCTTGGAGAAAGATCATGGGTTAAAAAGGCATATGCTGAGCTAACTGATATATCGTAGTTTTTATGGTTTTTAGCCACGATATAAGTAGAGTTGTCAGAGTCTTTTCAGTACATTTCGAGTCTTTTTGACTCTTATGCAGGTTTAGGTACGTTTTGAAGTATGCTGGAGATATTGGATCATTATGGAATAATAAGGGCCTTGTAGCTGAGAGGAGAAATATGGAGTCCGTATTTGGACTCTGCGCCGATCGATGCATGACGCGACCACATACTTTCACATGCTTTTTACAAGTTTGGAGAAAAGAAAATTGCCCAGAGATTTGGATATTTACAAAACAAGTCATTTTCAGGTTTTAGATCATTATTAGCATTTAGAAGTCATTGTTAGAGACTTATCTTATTTTGTATCTTCATACTTGAGAGAGATTGCTAGAGAGCTTTTGGAGAGACAAATCTGAACTCACCTTATTAGAGAGAGAAGATTTCGAACTCCCTTATTTCTTCTATTGATTCTTTAATGAAATTTGTTCAGTTTATGATTATGCTTTCATCAACCATGTCTGAGTAATCTACTTGTTAGATTTAGGGATTTCTTGGTTTTGATAAATTGTTGAATTGAATTGAATTGTTAGGGTAATCTTATAGATTCTTCCTCTGGATTGATTTTAATAATGTTTCTAGAATGATCACCTGGAATTCAGATCTTAGGTTAGTTATACATGAAAGTGTTACTGATTTACTAAACAAATCTTAAAGGAGCAAAATACCTATATGCAAAGACATTTGGTGTAGGATTTTGTGAACTTATCGAACTTGAACTTATTGCATGTTTAGACTTTAGAACTCACAAAGAAAGTTGGTTTTCCAACGTTGTTAGACATAGAAATCTCTGCAACGAAATTTGATTGGTTTGATTGTCGTGTTAGGAGTTCAAGAACAGTGCTTAAATAAACCCTTAATATTCTGTTTAATTCGTAATTCTGATTTACTAAAAGAACTTCCCTAAGTCTAGCTTTTCGTCATAAGAACTTACAACCTCTTTGAAAATCATTTGCTGCATTTTATTTACATTTATTTGGTTTAGCTTAATTCGAGAATGAATAATCTATTGTGTGAACAACTGAATCTCTGTGGAATTCGATCTCTAAATACTTCATCGAACTCTTTAGATTGGAGAGTGGTGTTAGGGTAAATTTGAGCAGATCAACTTTTGGCTCCATTGCCGGGGATTCATTGAATTCACCAATAGACTTAGTGTAAAATTTAGACTAAGCTTTGTTTTTCTTATTTACTTACAAAATTCTTTCTCTTTTTCTTATTTTTCAGGTGTATGCCTAATCGCAGTACAAAAAGTAACAAGAGAATTTAGTTTTTGAACTACTCAAATTAGAAACTCAGAGAGTTGGAAAGAACAAACCGCAAAGCAAAGAAATCAGTAGTCATGAGAAGATTGGTTATTCGACATGATGCTGCTGGTATCTTACGTGACCGAGAGGGTCGACAGCAGAACGAGGAAGGGGATCTGGTTGATGAAGAAGGGAATGTCATACCAGAAGAAGAAGCCCCTGTGGGTGTTGGAATTGCTCAGCTTGTTGGAGAACAAGCTGTACTTGCTGCTAATGCACCACCTGTTCGAGGGGGAACACTTACTGATTACAACAGGCCTGATCAGTTCTATGCTAACAGGTATGCAATTAGATCTCCAACATTTCCTAGGAATGAGTTTGAGATGAAGCCTGTGTACTACACTCTTATGGGTCAGCATCCTTTTCATGGTCTTCCTCATGAGCATCCTATGGACTATTTGGAGAGGTTTGAGGATTTGGTAATAAGCATCAAAGTAAATAGAGTTTCTGAAGACTACATTTTCTACAAGTTATGCCCATACTCTCTTGCTGGAGATACAGCATATTGGCTCAAGTAATTTCAGCCAAGCTCTTTGACTAGTTCGTATGATATGATACCAAGAATGTATTTCTCAACAACTTCTTTGATGATGGAAGGTCTGAGGACTTGAGAACAAAAATCTCTGCATTTTCTCAAAGTCCTGCTGAAGCATTCATAGCCTCTTGGACTAGATTTAGAGCATATTAGAGAGATTGTCCACACCATGGCTTTAGTGATGTTCAGTTGCTGGGTATCTTCTTCAGAGGCATAGATTTGAGGTATAAAATGGCTTTGGATGCTGCAACTCAAAGGAACTTCAAAACAAGGAGTCCAAAGGAAGCCAAAATGTTGATTGAGAACTTGGCATCTAGCAATAGTACCAAAAATGCTGATCTTGAAAAGATGAACCAGGCTGAAAACAACAATGGTGTTCAGTGTGCAGAAGTGAAAGGTAGGCTTGACTCAATTCATAACCTTTTTGTGGGAAAGAAGCAAGTTCACTTTGCTCAGGAGGTTGAGACTTTTGAACCAGATGAAGAGTTTGAGGAAGAAGAAGATGTCAACTTTGTTGCAGGATATGAGTTTCAGAATCAGAGGTTTGAGAATCAACAAGGAAACAGAAGCTTCAATATAAATGGTCAGAGGAATGCCTACACAGAAAATCAGAATTCTTGTGTCTACCAACCAGAACCTCAGTATCAGAAACCTTTTCAGAATAGCTATACCAACAGCTTCACAAAGAATTATGGCTCTTCTTCATGTCAACCAAATCCTAAAGAAACTTCAGAGAATAAGGTGAAATCCATGTTAGAGCAGTTGTTGGAAGAAAAGACCAAAATGACTATAGATTTCAATGGAAAAATGGATGTTATGTATACAGATTTGAACACCATGTCTGAGGCTCTAAACACCCATGTTAAGAAACTGGATACACAGGTTGCACAAACTCCTTTAGCTGTGTAAAGGTAAGAAGGATTCCTTCCTGGGAGGAAAGACACCAATCCAAAGCATCCAGTCAACGCCATCATGTTACAGAATGGAAAACACCTAACTCATGCTCTGAAAAGGGGTCTGACACCAGCTGAAATCGTGGACCTAGAAGAATTGGAAGAGGATAATTTTGGAACTCCAAGACACACATCGATTGATGCAATTGCCAAGCATCGGTCAATGCATTTGAGAAATTCTGACTCTTCAAATCCTGACAGACAAACGATCCAACCCGACGCATCCATCGACGTGTCGGTTGATACACCCAACATCGATCGATGCAAACTTAGCGTCGATCGACACTCAGTAGAAATCGAGGATTCTTCGAGTCCTGACGGACAGAAATCAATCCAACTCGATGCAAGTGACTTGATGCAATGCGTTAATCGGCGCCTGGACAGCATCGGTCGATACGACCTCTGGACCGAACCTCTGCCATCTAAACACTTAAATGTAGCTGAGAAAACTGCTTACAAACCCAAAATTCCTTTCCCAATGAGCCAAAAGAAATCCAAACAAGAGCTGGAGGATGCTAAGTGCAAAGCCATCATGGATAAGTTGATTATTGAGATCCCTCTTATTGATGCCATGAAGACTTCACCCATGATCAAAAGGTATGTGAAAAAGATGATGTCTCATGACATGAATGCTGAAGAGAGCGTTATGATGGTTTCTGTAAGGATCAATGATGTTATTCAGAACATGATTCTAGAGAAACTCCTTGATTCTGGAAGTTTTGTCCTAGACTGCAAAATATTTGATGACAGGTTTGAAAGGTCTTTATGTGAATCTGATACCTCGTTCAGTTACAGTACACTTGGGGATTACTGATTTTAAACCAACCAGGATCACTCTTGTTTACCGGATAGATCAATAAAGGTTCCAGATGGTGTTTTGGAGGATATTCCTGTCATGATTGGGGATTGCCTAATTCCTACTGACTTTGTGGTACTTGAATATGAGAAGGAATCTAAAAATCCTATTATCCTTGGAAAATCTTTCTTGGCAACTGCAGGAGCCATTATTGATGTTAAGAAGGGGAGAATTGGTATGAATGTAGATGATCTTGTGATGAATTTTGAAATGAACAAAATTGTGAAGAAACCCACTATTGATAGTCAAACCTTCTATGTTGATACACTCTCCAATTTGACTGAGGAAGTCTTCAATGAGCTGCATTATGAGGATCCTTTGGAGAGAGCTTTAACATGTTAGATAAGTGAGTATCTGGATGACATGACTGCTAGAAATACAAAGTTTCTGGATTCTAGTGAGAAAGCCATGAAGTTGGTTTTCCAAGTGAATATTGTTGGAACATCCAAGAAGGCTGAAAAAGCTCCAAAGATTGAACTCAAACAACTCCCTGAAGGGTTCAAGTATGCATTTCTTGGGGAGAACTTTTCTTTTAACGCTTATTTGAATAACTCATAGCTCACTTTACTGCTAAGCAGGCTGCACAAGCATCGCAAAGGCCTTAATTATTCTCTTGATGATATTTCAGGTATATATCCAGGCTTGTACATGCATATGATTCATGTAGAGGATGAGACAAAGTCGTCAATTGAGCACCAGAGGAGGCTGAATCTGAATCTGCAGGAAGTCGTCAAGAAAGAGATCATGAAATTGCTAGAACCTGGGATCATCTACCCTATTTCAGACAGCAATTGGCTCTGTCCAGTGCATGTGGTTCCTAAGAAGAGAGGAGTTACAGTAGTGAAGAATGAGAAGAATGGATTGATTCCTACCAGAACTGTGACAGGACATCGAATGTGTATTGACTACAGGAAACTGAATGCAGCAATCAGAAAAGATCACTTCTCTTGCCTTTCATTGACCAGATGTTGGAGAGGTTAGCAAATTACCCTTTTTACTGCTTCCATGATGGGTACTCTGGTTTCTTTCAGATTCTCATCCATCCAGATGACCAGGAGAAGACCACCTTCACATGTCTTTATGGCACTTTTGCATATTGCAGAATGCCTTTTGGGTTGTGTAATGCTCATGCCACCTTCTACAGGTATATGATGTCCATCTTCATTGATATGATTGAAGATTTCTGTAACATCCCAATTTCTGGTATACGAAAACTTATGTGGAGAGGTTAAAACAATTGATTTGGCTACCTATGTCACCAAAGTGCACTTACCTTTCCGGTTACACATCCAGAGAGAACCCCAGAGTTAAGCATCAGTTAAGCGTGCATGAGTTACAGTAGTCAGAGGATGGGTGACCTACCGGGAAGTCATTCGTGGTACCGTGTAAATGAGGCCAACACACAAAGGGAACGGTCATGTGGTGATTGTAAGGATATTATATCATGACTTGCGAACCTTCCGGTTAATGCACCGACCATCGGACAGGGGTGGGCCGGCCCATGGGCCTAGTGAGAGGACATGGTGGCTCACTGGTAGGGGCGGTCGGGGTGTTATAAGTTGTATCATAGCCGGTTTGCCATCACAGTGCTGACCTGAGAGGCCATGGGAGGCGGTTAAAAATTGGTTTTGGTTCGCAACAAGGACGTTGCGCTCTTCGAGTGGGGTGAATTGTAACATCTCGATTTCTGGTATATGGAAACTTATGAGGAGAGATTAAAAGAATTGATTTGGTTACCTATGTCACCATAGTGCACTTACCTTTTTGGTTGCACATCCAGAGAGAACTCTAGAGTTAAGCGTGCTTATAGAACTCCAAAAATGTCGAAGGACAGATACTGCATCGATCGACACAACCTTCTACATTGATTGATGCTTTGCACAGACAGACCCAATTTTCTCTGCAGTCCACACTTTGATCACAGAATCACAAGTAGATGCTGTCACTGTCCCCAATCATCCTTGGTATGCAGATATCACCAATTACCTAGCTGCTGATGTTAATCCAGGTTTCAAGGAGTATGCTAGAAATTTTTTTTTTAGTGAACTCAAGAGTTACTATTGGGATGAACCTTATTTGTACAGACATTGTTCTAATGGTATGTATAGAAGATGCATTATAAAGTCTGAGGTTCTCAATCTGTTATTCCACTGCCATGGGTCTGAGTATGCTGGACACTTTGCTACTTTCAAAACAGTGTCCAAGGTTCTTCAAGTAGGCTTTTGGTGGCCTACAATGTTTAAGAATGCTCAGATGTTTATTGCTCAGTGTGATCCTTGTCAAAAAAGACAAAAGATCAGTAAAAAACATGAGATGCCACAAATATTCGTCCTTGAGGTTGAAGTTTTTGATTGCTGGGGCATTGATTTTATGGGTCCTTTGTCTTTATATTATGGGAACAAGTACATCCTAGTTGCTGTTGACTATGTCTCTAAGTGGGTGGAGGCAATTGCTAGTCCAAAGAATGATGCTACAGTGGTTCTTAAGCTGTTTAAGACAATTATTTTCTCCATATATGGATCGCCTAGAGTTGTGATAAGTGATGGTGGCAAACATTTTACCAACAAAGTCTTTAAAAATTTGCTGAAAAAGCATGGTGTTCATCATCGTGTGGCTACTCCATATCATCCTTAAACAGGTGGGCATGTGGAAGTTTCAAACAGACAAATCAAGGGGATCCTAAAAAAGACAGTGGGTAAAACTAGAAAGGATTGGTCTGCAAAATTGGATGATGCACTTTGGACCTACAGAACTACATACAAGACACCACTTGGGACTACACCATTCCATATGCTTTATGGGGAAGCATGTCACCTTCTAGTGGAACTTGAGCACAAGGCAGCTTAGGCAGTGAAAATGATGAATTTCAACATCAAATCTGCTGTATAGAGGAGATTGATACAGCTTAATGAGTTGGATGAGATTAGATTTCATGCTTATGAGAACTCTAAGTTGTACAAGGAGAGAACAAAAGCCTATCATGATAAGAAGATCATCTCCAGAAAGTTTAAACCAAATGACCAGGTACTCCTGTATAACTCTCGGTTGCAATTGTTTCCTGGTAAATTATGTTATCGTTGGTCAGGTCCATTCACCATCATGGAGGTCAGACCATATGGTGCTGCAGTTTTGAAGAACTTAGAAGGGAAGGAGTTCACTGTCAATGGACAGAGGGTGAAACACTATTGGGCACAAGCCGAGATTCTGGATGGACGTATTGTTTGTTAGCATGACGTACTCTCTGCATGATCTGTGACCACGTCAAGCTAGTGACGTTAAAAAAGCGTTTGGTGGGAGGCAACCCATAATTGAGTCTGTAAATATATGTTTTTCTACTTAAGTTTTCGTTTTTGGTTTTGTTTTTCAGGTTTAAAAAAAAAAACACAGCATCGATTGACGCACTGTCTCTGCGTCGGTCGATGCATGTGACGGAGTGCACGAGTTAAGTTGGCACACGGTTATAAAACAGTGTAACCATTCTCTCCCTTCACACTTTCTTCCCCAAACACGAAAATCCCTCCAAATTTTTTATTACTTCCTGAGTTCGAAAGCAATTTTGGTGATATAAAAGCCCATTTTGCTCAGATTTTCATCGTCTGTTTGAATTTTCTACTCATTTTCTCGATCTGCAAAGGTATGGCCTTAATATTCTCACTTTTGATTTCGCATCCAATGGGTAAAAATACAAATCTGGTACTTTTGGTATGGTTTGCTGTTTGATTTATGCTTCTTTAGGTTGTTTCTGAGTAATTTTGGTCCAATCTTACCATTTGGTAGCTGTAATCCCCAAAATTTGAGAATTTATGGTTCATAAGGAATTTTGGTTGAGTTGGGGTTTTGAAATGTTATTTAGAATGGACTGTTTGGTTTGGATTGTTTCTTGTGCGGTTGGGAGTGAATGCTGATGATGATTACCCCTTATTATGTTGTTTTTTCGAATTTGTTCTTTTGACCATTCGACATATGCGTCGATCGATGCATCTTATGCGTTGGTCGACGCGACCGCTGTATCGGTCGATGCATCATATGTGTCGGTCGATGCACGGAATGCTGTTAAGGAACATCACTAATTTATTGGTTATCCTGTGGTTGCTTTGCTGTTTTGATTGAAGATGACCTCTCGTGGAAAAAGGGAATGCATAGGACGAGCTGAAGCATCCAGTTCTACTGACATGATGATTCCTCTTCACCTTCACCTCCTAAACCCACTTCACTTCCTCCATGGCCAAGGCGTGAAAAAATGAAAATTCATGTGGAACATAATTGGGATCAGACACCCGCACAGGTGTACATTAGCCGAGAGTGCAAGAATTGTGACATCTCAGAGATCTGGGATGATTATGATACTCTGTTCTATAATGTATGGACTGAGGTCACAATCAAGCCCATCAGATTTGTTGATCCTGAGGTCTTAAAGAGGATGGGTATTAAGACTGAACTGCTTCAGCTTCTCAAGAATGCGGGTCTAGGCAACATTGCTACAAAGTTCCATAAGCTGTATCCTGAATTCGTTCGTCAGTTCATGGCCACTGTTCGTGTCTACTAAGTTAATGAGAAGGTCAGGCGCGCTGCTGAGGGTACTCTCACCTTTCAAATCAACAGTGTGAGGTACCGCATTCTTATCCCTGATCTCTGCAGGATCTACCACTTTCAGCATCCCGAGTTTCCTACACTTCTTTGCCTTAGTCTTTCATGCACCAGTCTCTATTCTGAGAGCTTTTTGGGACAGGGAATTTAAGTCAAGGCAGTCCACGCAGTCAGATATACGCCACCCCCTCCTGCGTTACTTTGCCAGGGTCATCTCCACCACCTTTCTGTGCAAGATGGAGCCAAATAAGATGAAGGTTTCTGAGCTCATCGTTCTGTACTATGCCCTTCGGGATATCACCACTACTGTACTTCCAGCCCCCGAGATTGATTCTGAGATAAAAATGGGCTGTGTCTTTGCTGATCACTTGGAGAAGCTGAAGAAAAAACCATTTTCGGGCACTAAGGCGAAGACTGAGACGATTGGCAGCCTCCTCACCCCTATCTTTGAGTTCTGCCTGATTAACACAGGGGTAGTCAGTGATTAACGCAAAGTATTAACGCGAGATGCATGCAGAGTACTTTGCGTTAGACCTACAGAGATGATCAGGGACCTCACATTCTCCAGCTTCCACAGCCAGCTCGAATTCTTCCCTGTTCATCATTTCGTCGACCCTGTGCCTCCACGACACAAGGTTCGCGGTTCTTCTTCTCGAGCCACTGCTGCCTCTGCTGTTGAGGATGCTCCCGTTGATCCTGGTGCTGCTTATTGTGCTTCGCTACCCCCTTTTCCTGCGGTTCCAGACACTCTGTCCACTAAGGAGTATCATCAGTTCATGATGAGTGCCATGAGTTCCTTGTGGATTCACCATCGTGGTCCTCCACATTCACATATACACTTTCCCCCACCCCTAGTGATTGAGGAGATTCCTGATGATGAGGACATGGAGGATGCTACAAGAGGAGAAGTTGCAGAGGATTCTGAGTCGTAACAGGAGTTCTGAGTGTTTCTCCCCATTTTTACTGGTTTATCTTTTCTTCTCCTTCTTTTTATTCCCATGTATTTGAGTCGTTTTTTTTGTTTTTGCTTGAGTCAGTTTATCAGTGTCTGTATTTGAACCTTGGATGAACTTTGAGATTGTATTTGATATTGCTGTTTCTAACTTGTGTTCTAGTTATCTAATAGTGCTAACATAAATAATTCTGTGTGAAAACACTGTCATTAACTCACGGGTTCAGAATTCACCCATCGACCACAACACCTTACATCGATCGACGCTTGGTGTGTGTCGATCGATGCATCCTTCGTGCACAGGTGATTTTGTTCCAATTCTCACTTTTCACTTGGTTTCTTTTGCTATTTTCACCAAGCTTAAGCTAGGCAACACTGGGGACAGTGTTATTCAAGTCTGGGGGAGGTACTTGCTGATATTGTGTTTGTTTTTGGTGTCTTTGAGTCAAATTTTTTTAAATTGGTTTTATTGAGCCAAAAGTTTTGTTGAGAATTATGAACTTTTCTTGGAACTAACCATCTTGATTGCACTTAGTGACCATTCTTACAGCCATTGTCAGTAGATTTTACTGATATAAAAACCCAAAGGTGATTTGATCTACCAATGTCCCCACATCTGTTTGAGCATTTGAAAGATCCTGAGCTGACCTAACACCTACTGAACTTAATTTCTCTCATCTTGGGGCTTGGTATACTTTGGATCAAATTCCTTGTTCAGGTCTGAAACAGGTGGTTTGTGATTATAGTTTCCCTCTTTCCTCCCATAAGGTCTCTAAAAAAAGAAAAGCAAAATAGTTAATGGTCTAAAAAGTGATAAAGGATTTTGATGGTAACCCTATTGATATTCTTTGTTTCATAAGGATTAGGTTCAGAGCATTCAGTCGATAAAAAAAAAAAATGATACCCTAGTAGGGAAAAACCGACTGAATGGAACTGAGAAAAGAGAGAGGCAAAACTTGAAGCAAATCTGTCTCATACTCAGAACTTGAACAGGTAAGAGTCCATATGTCTTTTGATCGATATTCCCTCGATGAAACTGCATGTTTTAAATTTTTTAAAAAGGTCAGTGATGGTAAATTTTGATCTCTTATTTATTGTGGATTGGAATTTGGGATAGTTGATAAGTATAGGGTGGGGGGAAGTAATTGATGTTCTATCTAACGTTGGTACTGTTTGATGTGGCTTACAAAAGTGTTGGTTAATTTGGCGATCTAAATAATTGGTGAGTTCCCATTGTTTTCAAACCTCTTCCATAGATTTAGTCTTCTGTTTTGCTTGAGGGGAAGAAAAAGCTAAGTCTGGGGGAGTTGATATATTGTGGTTTTTATGGTTTTTACCACGGTATAAGTTGTGTTTTCAGAGTCTTTTCAGTACTTTTCGAGTCTTTTTGAGTCTTATGCAGGTTTAGGTACGTTTTGGACTATATTGGAGATATTGGATCATTCTGGAGTAGTAAGGGCCTTGTAGCTGAGAGGAGCAATTTGGAGTTCGTATTTGGACTCTGCGTTGATGGATGCACGACGCGACCACATATTCACACGTGCTTTTTACAAGTTTGGAGAAAAAGAAATCGCCCAGAAGATTTAGATATTTACAAAAGAAGTCATTTTCGTCTTTTAGACTATTATTAGCTTTTAGAAGTCATTGTTAGAGACTTATCTTATTTTCTATCTTCATACTTGAGAGAGATTGGTAGACAGCTTTTGGAGAGACCAATATGAACTCACCTTGCTAGAGAGAGAAGATTTCGAACTCTCTTATTTCTTATATTGATTTCTTAACGCAATTTATTCAGTCTATGATTATGCTTTCATCAACCATGTCTGAGTAATCTACTTGTTAGATTTAGGGATTTCTAGGTTTTGATGAATTATTGAATTGGATTGAATTGTTAGGGTAATCTTATAGATTCTTCCTCTGGATTGATTTTAATACGGTTTCTAGATTGATCACCTAGAATTCAGATCTTAGGTTAGTTGTTATACATGAAAGTGCTATTGATTTTCTGAACCAATTTAGAGGAGCAAAATACCTATATGCAAAGTCATATGGTTTAGGATTTTATGAACTTATCGAACTTGAACTTATTTCATGTTTAAACTTTAGAAGTCACAAAGAAATTTTGGTTTTCTAGATTGTTAGACATAGAAATATCTACAACGAAAGTTTATTGGTTTGATTGTTGTTTTTCGAGTTCAAGAATAGTGTTTCAATAAACCCTTAACATTCTGTTTAATTCCCAATTCTAATTTAGTGAAAGAACTTCCCTAAGCCTAGCTTTTCGTCATAAAAACTTGCAACCTCTTTGAAAATCGTTTGCTGCATTTTATTTACATCTATTTGGTTTAGCTTAATTCGAAAACGAATAGTCTATTGTGTGAACAACTGAATCTCTGTGGAATTCGACCCCTAAATACTTCATCGATCTCTTTAGATTGGAGAGGGGCTCTAGAATAAATTTGAACAGATCACTAAATGTGAATTGTCCATCTGATGCTGCTCCCCTAGTGAGCATATCCTTAAATCCCGATACAGTATCAATCACCAGAGCACCAAGTTCGAGTCTATGATCATTATCGATATATGGGATAATATTTGGCAAGTCCTAGCCAACTACACTGGTACAAAGATCTCGAGTTATTACGATCTCATAACCCTCTGGTATCTCTCTTGTAGCGATCTCCAGTAAGGATTTACCATTAAGCTATTTATCGCTCGAAAAATTAATACTTTTCCCATCACCCATGACCTAGTTTCTTTCACTCGCAATCACCTCTTAATGACCGGTTTCCACATACGCCAAGTAGTAGACAATGTACTTTTGTCTTCCGTCCAAGAGAGATCATGAGTGTCTCTAATAGGGTACTTACTCCTCACAACTCAAACCCATAAGCTAGTATGATCATTGAAGACTCTCAATCCGACTTTAGCTATCAGGGCTTTGCTTTTTTTTTTTTGCTTTTTGTATGCCTAGATCTCCTCATTCTTTGGTCTGAATACCATTTCCCATGCTATTAAGTGCGGTATCCTCTTTACTGCTGTGTTTCCCCATATAATATCCCTTGATATCCTATCCAGCTTACTCAAAGTATCAGCAGGGAGGTAGATTGAACTCATTGTGTGTACCGGTATTGAGGTTAGGACCGACTAGTGAGGGTGATCCGTCCTGCAAGACTCAGCATGTGGCTTTTCCAGCCCGCTAAGCGTGAAGACACTTTCTCTAAAACTTCTCCAAATGTTTCATTGTTGATGCACTTCTACAGAATTAGCATTTCCAGGTACTTTCCCAAATCTCGAGTTATTTGAATTCCACTCTCTTTCTTATACTTCTTTCCAAATCACGAGATAAATTTCATGAGAAATTTTTTTTGGACTTCTCAAGAATGATTTTCTGTCAGGAAGTAGAGCAGAATTGTTAAAACCCTGTCTAATAACCTTGATCTGCGTAACACACGCTTCTGCAAATAAAATCTAGTCGTCTGCAAAGCAAACATAAGATAACATAGGCCCTCCTCTAGACAAAAGAATCGGTTTCTATCTCTTCCCCATAATTTCTTCTTCTATCAAGTGACAAAGTATTTCCATTCAGAGTACAAATAGGTATGGCTACAATTGATCTCCTTGTCGCAAGCCTCTTTGTGGCTTAAAAGCCTTTGTCTTCTCTTCATTTCAGAGTAAACTCATAGATGGTCCTGAAACGCACTGCATTATCCGAACTACCCTTGTATCAGTAAAGCCCGTGACTCTGAGCGAACTCTCAAGAAAATCTCACTGAACCCTATCATAAACTTTCTCCAGGTCAAGCTTTAGTAGCATCCAACCACTTCTTCCTTGTTTGTGCCTCATAGAACGGACTGCTTCCTGGACAATGACTATGGTGTCAGTGCTGATCTCCCTGGTATGAAACTAGCTGAGCCGGCCCTATTAGTTTGGTCATCACTCTTTTCATACGTCCCACCATTGTCTTAGTAATTATCTTAAACAGGATGTGGCACAGACTAATAGGTAGGAATTAAGTAATATTCTCTGGAACTGGCCAGTTTCGCAATGAGCACAAGGATCACATTGTTTATACCTTGAGGAAGAACTCCAGTATTGAAGAACTCAAAAACGAACCTGATCACCGAATCACCTACCTCTTCCTAACAATTTTAGTAGAATATCGATCGGTTGGAAACCATCTGGACCTAGGGCCTTATAGCTTCCCATACTCCTAACAGCCTCAGTGATCTCTGCCTCAGAAAACAGTCTCCCAAGCTCTACTTGATCCGAGTGTGAGAGACTCACAAAACCTCTATCTGGTAACTCATTAGACACCTGTTCCACATCATCAAGGGGGTAGAGTTTCGTAAAGTATTGTACAGCCAAACCCTCCAGCTCCAAGTAATATAATATCCATTGGTCATCATTATTTTCAACATGCAATCCGGTTCCTTCGCCTTATAATAAATGTGGATGTGTGAAAGAACTTCATGTTTTATCGCCATTGACCACCCATTTATCTCTCAACTTCTGGAACTAAATCATATCTTCTTATTCTAGAACAATGTTGAACTCTTTGAACAAACTTTCTTCCTGTCTTAGTAACTCATATGATAAATTATGCTCAATCATAACCTGTACCTCCTGGATTTCACGAATTAGTTTTTCTTTCCTTACTTGAACATCTTCAAACACCTGCGTATTCCACTTGCACAGAATCACTTGTAACTTCTGTAAAGCTTCACTCGTTCTAATGTTTTTGTCCCAAGTGGTCACCAAGAGTCTTTAAAGCCCGGGTGACTCAACCATGTGTTAAGCTCGCAGTCCCATTAGCTTACATGAAGAAGAAGCAGAGGTCAGGCAG